>JAOWAW010145406.1:0-21226 GCA_028565695.1 Nicola tetela | reverse complement strand
CTACTTCTTCTTCTTCTTCTTCTTCTTCATCATCATTATCATCATCATCATCTTCTTCTTCTTCTTCGTCTTCTTCTTCTTCTTCTTCTTCTTCTTCTTCTTCCTTCTTCTTCCTTTTCAAAATATAAAACTGCTAGCTTGCAATACTACAATGTTTTTTTTTTTTTTTTTGGCAATGCACTTGTATGTGATACATAAAGGCATTTATGCACCGTATGTCATAAGACACCTTGAGTACACCACCTTTGGGCAAGATCCAATGCAAACAGGATGAAATATAGACCATGGAGCTGGGTAAAGCCTCGATCCACACAAACCAGTGATATTATCTTCTGATGCTCATCGCTTTCCATCACAGCTAGTGAATACTACTGTGATGGAATACCATATAGCAACCACATTATTGAAGATGAAGGATATTTTATTTGATCATGACTGGAGACATCTCATGGAAACACATCTGTCCACAGCATAGAGAGAAATGCCATAGTCATTGCAGCCTGGAACAGTTGGCAAAAAAGACAGATTCAGTCTTTTTTAGCTTTTTGCTTGTCATGCGATTTTGACTGCATAGCACAAAAAATCACTCATGTCTTGTATCTCATCAACAGATCATTAAAGGACATGGTTTTGAGATAGATTCTTTTCAGATTGTGCAGATTTCTTTTATGTCTCAGGTGTGACTTAATTCCCTGTGTGTGTTTTTTGCCTGCAGACTTCAAGCATATGAAGTTGATTGGACAAGCATTGCGTCACTGTGGTGCATTTTACATTCGCCGATCATTCAGTGATGATGTCCTCTACCGGACTATTTTCTCTGAGTACGTGCAAGCAGTCATCGCTGACGGACACAACCTGTTGGAATTCTTCATTGAGGGCACACGAAGTCGAACAGGAAAGTCCTTGCATCCACGTCTAGGTATGAAATCAATATGGATGGAGTCCTGAGAGAGATAGGGTCTGTTAAATTTTGTGGGGCAACACAGCTGGTAAAAGCAATGCATTTTTGAAGACACACCCGCACACACTTTTCCCCATACTCTAATAGGTTTTTGGCTAATCTTCTAGCCTCATGCAGCAGTGCATTAGTCTGGCGTTTGGTGAGTGCTACTGTCCACACATTCTATGCTTTGATCAGTCTTTCCCATTCTTCTTCTTTCCTCTCTTTATTCTTCTCCTATCTCTTCCTCTCTCTCTCTCTCTCTCTCTCTCTCTCTCTCTCTCTCTCTCTCTCTCTCTCTCTTGATCTATCGTTCTCTCTCCATGCCTTTATTTCTTCTTCCCACCTTTGTCTTACTCCTTTGTCCCTTCTCTCCCTTTCTTCGTGTTTCTCCTTTTGATGATCTTTTCTTTTCCCTTCTCTGGTCTCCTACATCTGTGTGTGCATGTTGCCCAGGGATGATGAAGGAGGTGCTTGATCCTTACTTCCGAGCAGCCATTAGTGACATTGCTCTCTGTCCAATCACCATCAACTATGAGCACCCCCTGGAAGAAGATCTTCACGTACTGAGCATGCTCGGAGTGCAGAAAGTTCGAGAGTCCACAAAAGTAAGTTGTGAGAATCTTGCAGCTGCAAGAGAGAAAATTACCCATTCCTCAGTTTGCTGTTGTAGTGGAAGCTAAAATATAGCCAGGGGAATGGGCTGGGATTTGATCTGATTGTATACGTATGACATGGCAGGCACCCATGCAGCATTTTGAAAAAGGGGGTTACATACTCCGGCATAAACCAATACCAACTATATAGTATACATAGATAATTCTTTTAGAGTTGGAACAATATGACATCATCATGACATCATCATTATACATGTACATGTACTTAACAGGGGCATATCTGAGGGGGTAAGAGTGTACTCTGGTGCTTGGCTCCGGGGGTATGCTCCCCTGGGAAATGTTTTTGAATTTGAGTGCAAGCTGGGCATTTTGGAGCTTTCCTGGGCAGCATATCATAACATTTTCTTGAACAAAATGAGCTCGAGACTGTAATGTCCCAACGACCCTCTCAACAGGAGTGCGCCGTCTGTAGAAGACCTTATCTCAAAGCACTTTGGAAAGCCAAGACACATCAGAAAGCAACTCAACAAATACACAACACTCAGGTGGATTGTAACCAATCCACCTTCAGGATTAACACCCATAGCACCTGACTACACAACACAACTGGTACATTACACTCCTCCCCCCATAGCCCACACATGATTCTGTACAATATGTCAGCTTAGACATTTGGAACTACTTCCAACTGCGCAAATTCTGTACGGTTTAGTAACTGCAGGTCTCTCCACCGGCTTACAAGTCCAGCCTGACAGGCTCACGCTGTATCCTTTGTGACCTCCGACATGTTGTGACACCCGGACTGCCAATCATTCCGTCCCCCTCTGTGCATTCTTCATCGGGCTTTGGCCGCTCTGAAAGTCCTGACTCGCTCTCATCCATACCTCTCTTGGGCTGCTCTATATCACAAGGGACTTGCTGTGTTGAGCCCGTCGAAGTCGCGCTGTCTGTTACAAGCTTGCCATCAGCTGCCACCAATGTTGTCCCACCTACTACGGTACTGACGTCCCAGTTCCACCATTTCCTCAGCGATGGGCGCTCTCATCATGCCAGCCCTCGCTTTGATCTGATCAACATGACAGCGACAGTTTCTGCTTGCCATTGAACAGACATAACTTACCGGTCCCATCACCTCGATCACGGTAGCCGGCACCCACACACATTTGTCCGCAGCTGAGTAGTTCCGCAGATATACTGGATCTCCGACGGCAAACTGACATTGCTTAGCGTGACTATTGTGGCCGAGGGTCTGCTGTTTCTGTCGCTTTTCTGTCTGCTCACCACCGGTTGGGAAAACCCTGTCCAAGCATGTGTGTAGTTGGCGTCCCATCAACAGCTGACACAGCAGCATGCCAGTGGTGCTATGTGGTGTCGCCCGATGCTCTAGTACGACTGCTGCCAACCGTTCTTCCAGCGTCCATCCACCGTCCTGCTGACTGATCCCTTGTTTAATTGTCTGCACTGATCGCTCCGCCAGCCCGTTAGTTGCTGGATGGTACGGTGCAGACAAGACATACCCTATACCATTCATTCTGAGAACTCACTCAAATTCGTGTGATGTGAAACAGGGTCCATTGTCTGTTACTAGCGTCTTAGGTACCCCATGGGTAGCAAATATCTTCCGTAACATGGCTACCGTGGCCATGGTTGTCATGGACCTACTGGGGTGTGCCTCGACCCATTTCGAATAGGCATCAGTAACGATCAAAATGTACTTGCCTTCCACAGTTGCGTAGTCAGCGTGTAAGCGCTCCCAAGGGTTGGCTGGCCTTTCCCATGGATGTAAGTATGCGAGAGGGGAGTTCGGCTGGGTCTGCTGGCAAGGTGAGCATCTTGCAACGGTCTGTTCAACATCATTGTCCAGTTGTGGCCACCATACATACGACCTAGCTAATGCTTTCATTCTGATGACTCCTGGATGGCCCTCGTGTAGTTCCTTTAGTAATGTCTTACGCAGCACTCCTGGCACAATAATGCGCGCACCCAAAGGAGACATCCGCTTTGCACCGAGAGTTCACCCTTGATTCTGTGGAATACTGCGATTTTGTCCTCAATGGATTGTGGCCAACCTGTGAGAATGTAATGGTGCACACATGCCAGAACTGGATCCTTCCGGGTGGCCTTGACAATATCAGCAGCCGTAACCGGACCTGACTCAAAAGTCCTGATTAACTGGACAGTTTCTCCTGGGATGGCCTCCCATTGATCCTCCGCTGGCGTCAGATGACATGAAATTCGGCTGAGTGCGTCAGCATTTTGGTGCTGTTTGCCCAGTCCGTGGCGTAGATCATATGTATATGCCTGTAGCCAAAGTATCCACCGGATCATCTGAGCTGACGCCATGCTGGGCACCACCTTGCTTGGCCCGAATACCCTCATTAATGATTGGTGATCGGTGACAAGTGTGAAATGCAGTCCACAGAGGTAATTGTGGAATTTCCTTACTGCAAAAATCACGCCAGGGCCTCTCTCTTGAACTGAGCATAGTTCCGTTCTGCTGACGATAATGTCCTTGAGGCATAACTGACTGGATGCTCGCTGCCGTCTGCCAGGATGTGCGACAGCACCACTCCTACACCAAACGGAAAAGCGTCGCATGCCACTTGGATCGGCCATTGCAGATTGTAGTGCACTAGTACTGGGGCTTCGCAAAGCTTCCTTTTCGAGTCCAGAAATGCCTTTTCATGTCTTTCTGTCCACTGCCACGGTTCACCCTGCCTCTAGAGCAACTGTAATGGCTCAAGGATGGTCGACAGCCATGGAATGAACTTGCCGTAATAATTAAGCATTCCGAGATAACTTGCAGCTCAGGCATGTTCTTGGGTGTAGGTGCTTTCAACAAATCTTCAGTCCTCCCAGCCGATGGTCGGTGGCCCCATTCGTCTACAACATATCCCATGTATACTACTTTGGGTACCATGAATTGGCACTTTGGGCATTTAGCCTTCAGCCCCACACTGAGCAACCGGCCTAAAACCTGTTCAATGTGATCTAAATGTTCTTCGTCCGAATGCCCGCTGATGAGAATGTCATCGGCCATCACTAGAACACACTGTATCCCTCGCACCACGGACTCAATCGTCCTTTGAAAAATTGCCAATGCAAAAGATATCCCAATGGCATCCAACAGAACTGAAAGGGGCCCTTGACCGTATTGATTGTTGTGTACAGTCTCGATTCCTCGTTGCGCATTAGCTGCAAATATGCCCTACTCAGATCAATCTTCGTAAACAGCCGGCACCTTGCTAACTGGGTGAACAAATCATCAATGTTGGGTAGCGGGTACTGATCCACGTGACAGGCAGGGCTCACAGTTTTTTGTAATCCCCGCAAAGGCGCAATGCACCATCACTTTTAACCACTGTGACGACTGGTGATGCCCATTCTGAGTGCTGGACTGACTCAATTATGCCCTCTGCCTCTAAATGCGACAGTTCTTCCTCCACAGCCACCCTCTGGGCATACGGGATTGGCCGTGCCTTGCAGAACTTAGGCTGGCTATCAGGATCCATCAGAACATGTACCTCTGGGCCATTGTACGTCCCAAGGCCTTCGGTGAATACAGCTTCATACCGCTTAAGGACAGCCACTAATTTGGCTTGGGTGGCCTGGGTGGTTGCCCTTTTTCTCTCCGAGATTGAGTGCATTGTGAAGATGCCCTGCCAATCAAACTTGATTTGCTGTAGCCAGTTCCTACCTATAAGGCATGGACGAGCACCTTCAACTACAACCAACAGTAGATTGAATGGCATCTCTCGGTTGACGCACTCCTTAATGTCTACATCCACGTTGACCTGGCCCACCACTTTTATGCTCCCGCCTGTGTAACTCATTAGCCTCGTACTGCACGGTTTGAGACTTAGCATGCTGCTTGAGTTTATGGATTTAAATCTGCTTTCGGAAATGATTGAAATGGCGGCTCCAGTGTCAAGCTCCATCGGGACTGCCTGACGCAGTATCTTGGCAGACACGATGATGGGCCTGTGTGCCCTGGCCTTTGACGTGTAGTTATTCACCCTTGCGCTTTGTGGCTCGCTGGCTGTGATGTGGTGCCGAAAAGGTTCAAGGCACTCGGGTTCGTCACGACTCCTTCTCTTAGTGTCACAGTCTTCGCCTCCCTCGAGTTCCTGCTCGTTCAGGTGGTGCATTTGCTGCACATCTTGACTCCCTCTTGCTCTACACACTTGCATGAGGTATCCTCTTCTCCCACAAGCATTGAATGTCATATTCCGAGCCTTGCATGTGCTGGAACTCATAATATGTTGGGCATCTTTGCACCGATAACATCACCATTTGTCTGACTGTGTCCGGCCTTCTGCCTTGACTACATTCGTACATTCGCTCTTCAGAGCTGACTGTAGTTGTGTAACATGCTGTTCTGTGGCTTTCACTCCTGTCACAATTTCCACCACTTTCGCCAGGTCGAGAGCTTGTTCACATAGCAGTTTCCGTTGCATTGCTGGGTGATTAATCCCACATGCCAGTCTGTTGCGGAGATTCTCGTCTAAGTTGTTGTCAAAATTACATTTGGTAGCGAGTTTCCTGAGCACTGCTACGTACTCCAGCACCGATTCTCCTGGTTCTCGCACCTGAGAATGGAACTGGAATCTCTGCATAATCTCCGATGGTTTGGGGTTGAAGTGGTTGCTCAGTTTCTTGCATAGGTTCGCGTTTGATACTTCGGCGGGTTTCTGTGGGGCACACAGCGTCCGTGAAAGCTCATAGGTTGTCTTGCCACAAACCATTAGCAGCGCCGCTCGTCGATTGTCTGCCCCGTCGTCCTTCACGCCGTTAATTACGAACAACTGCTCGAGCCGTTCCTGGTATGAGTCCCAGTCACCGCAGTCACCGCCGTCAAACGCTTCCAACCTGGAATATTTTTCCATAGTGGTGGTTTGTGCTTCCGCCTCGTCGCCAACTGTAATGTCCCAACGACCCTCTCAACAGGAGTGCACCGTCTGTAGAAGACCTTATCTCAAAGCACTTTGAAAAGCCAAGACACATCAGAAAGCGACTCAACAAATACACAACACTCAGGTGGATTGTAACCAATCCACCTACAGGATTAACACCATAGCACCTGACTACACAGCACGACCAGTACATTACAGGGACAATGTTCTTTGGGTTTCAGCCCTTATGATGAATCTCAGTATTTTTTAAAGGAGTTGCCATCACACAAAGGCAGTTAGCACAGCATCAGATTTCAGTCTGATCATGAAAGAACTTGATGTCACAGGCAAACTTCAGACACAAACCATCAGCAAGTGCACACAGCAGCTGATCACAGCAGGATCTAGAGATTCACTAGCATATGCAGGTTGGGCTGGTACATTGTGCATGTGTGTCATAGTCTACATCTAGTAGTCTGCTGGCTGTGTTACGCGTACGGATATGGTCTGTGTGTGTTGCATAGTCTACATATGCAATGTTTAGTCCACTACTGCCTGTCATGTTACACATGCAGTGCGCTAGAGGATTCCATGACAACACGTGCATGTGTGCATGTAGTTTATGCAGTTGGGATCTCAATTGTCAAGTATGCTATCACGTAGTTTCAGTACTGGTATGCACTTTTAGGTACGTACCCAGTGTGTTTGTAGGGTCCTAGCCGGACTGAAAGGGGAGATGGGGTTCATCCGTGCCCTCTGAACCGCCTGGGTACGTGCCTGCATGAATATGCAGTTGATGACAGCATAGCATTCATGATTGTGTCCGGTCTTCATCGATGGTTCTTTCCATGAGAACAAAAGAGAGCAGTTCTTTTGCTAAAACTACCTCAGTGCTGAGGTGGAGGATGTGAGCCTTTAACAGGCTACATGCAGACACAATTTTAGTGACAGTCATCCTATTCACTGTGTTCTTTATGATTATAAAAAAAAAGAGAAGAAGTCGAAAGCAAATGTGCTGTTTTGTGTGGTCTCTTGAAATCACGGCCATCATGTTAGTCATTTTCAGTTACTGGGAGTATCGTGTGAGAATGTGACTGGCTGCCCTTTCTCTTCCCCCAGCACATGTTCCAAGGGATTTCTAATGTCATTGGCCGTAATAACGAGCGCATTCGCGTTCACATCGCGGAACCGATGTCGGTGCATGAAATGTGCAAGGGCCGACTAAACCGCAAGGTGCATTCTCTTCGGTCAAGGTAATTACTTGACAAGTGCTTGGATGTTATGCCCTAAAGAAATCGATTTTCCCATCCTGTCTGTAAGTTGCTGGTGTATTGCTTTGAAATATTTTATATATTGAGATGACTTGCATGATTCACATTCAGGGCTGTGTTGCATCAACTGCTGCCTTTAGTATCTAATAACATTGTTGCCAGTGCTTAGTTTAATAACATTGTTGCTATTGCTTAGTTTAATAACATTGTTGCCAGTGCTTAGTTTAATAACATTGTTGCCTGTGCTTAGTTTAATAACATTGTTGCCAGTGCTTAGTTTAATAACATTGTTGCCAGTGCTTAGTTTAATAACATTGTTGCCAGTGCTTAGTTTAATAACATTGTTGCCTGTGCTTAGTTTTGCAGATTTTGCAAACATAATGCACCAGCTTTCTGGTTATTTTTCTCATCGAGCAGGTGTGAGGACTTTACGAAACTCTTGAGGTCATCTTCAAGCCCTGAGAATGTGGTGACAGGTGCCGAAGATGCTCCGTACCAAGAAGAGCTCACTGCTGAACGCACTCTCATACATGACATCAGCTACTCTCTGATTGGACGTCTTCAGCAACACATGATCATATATCCACGGTCGCTAGTCGCAGCAGTCTTACTACAGTCCAAGTTGCCCATTCACATTGGTGCGTTGTCATGGTGACGAGGAGCCAGAGTAGCTGTACATGATTGGTGGTATTTTGGTGGGACATACTATATACAGTATAGTAGCACATGTTCACTCATTGCTAGTTGGTGAGATTTTCTTTAAAGGTTTCAGTTGTCATTACTGATCATCATGTGGGGTTATTTCTTGTTTTAGAACTCACCGTCCTACCTTTTGATGTGAAACATTGTGTACTGAAGTGTACCCTTAACTGCCAGGTCTGAGGTCTTAAGTTGCACATAAACGGTCTCATGCCACAGTTAGGGGCAATCATCTTTCAACTACCAGAACACTGTTTTATTTTGCCAACCTTGTGAACAGTTTTATTTAATTGTGGAAAGAAATATGCTTGTACCCCAATATAGCTCAGTAATGGGGATTTCCCTAATGTAGTTCATTTGTCACCTCTGCAGCAACATTGAGCGATGAAGTGGTCTGGCTGAGAGATCAGCTGTGCACACTTGGTGCTTTTCAAGTTCTTTGGCCAGGTTAGGCTACGTACATAACCAGACACATTAATGATGTGCAGTCTTGATGTGGGATCGGCATTGAACATGTGGAGTGGGTGAATCTTATTCTTTTTTGTTGTTCTCCTTCTCCTCCACTTCCTCCTTTCCTTCTTCTTCTTCTTCTTCTTCTTCTTCTTCTTCTTCTTTTAGTTTGCGAGTCTTCTTTGTGGGAACATAGCTAAACCAACCCTGTACTTATACAGTTGTATTAGTGATAATGCTTAAATAATGCTATCTCTTGGTCTCTACAGCTTTTTTGATGAAATCAATGTTCAGATTTTCAATGGCTGCAGATAGCGTGTGTCAAGATGTATGTGTTTGTTGTTTTCCTCTACAATAGGAACTACAGTAATGGAAGCACAGCAGGAAGTTCTGCAAGCCCTGCGACTTCTCTCACCTCCAGTTGTGCTGCAGCGTCAAGAGGTCTCTGTCTGCAGAACGGCTTCTTTTCCAACCCGGCCAGGAACAACAGTGTGTCAGCTTTGCCCAAAAGCTGTCCACCACAATGATCTTTTCAACCGTGCATCAGTTGAGCTTCAGCTTGTCTACCCAATGAACCAGATGATCCACATTGTTAGTCGGCCCGCCATGTTGGCTGCTGTGATGTCGCTGTATCCTGGCGGTGTCAGTTTAGGTACGTTAGGCCATGGCATGTTTTTCCTCTTGTTCTCATCATATGTGCACATTGATCTGAGAGAAGAAAGCAAAAGATGACATTCCAGGCAAGATTTTTGAAGTAAATCTACTGCACCAGTGGAGGTTGATGACTTACTGCAGTATGCAGCACCTGCAATTCAGCACTGATACCATGTAACAGTGGATAGATCTACCAGCACAGTATGCAATAGTTGACAACCTACATGTGCAATTTCTAATTCAGTATAAGTTTTGTAGGTCAAAGTAGATCTATACATATTGTAACTATGATTGTTGCAAAATTCCAGTTAATAGAAAGGCCCTTCATCTTACTGGCTGTAGTTTTGTACATGGTGTCTAATGTTTGGTTGCATGTAGACCTATAAGCATGCAAGGCACAACTTGCATGAATGCACTAAAGACAGAGGTTCGTGCTATTATTATTATTTTTTTGAGATTGCTTGCCAGTCAGGTCAAACAATGCTGCGAAAGTTCTCCCAGACCAGCCCCCCCCCCTACACACACACGCACACTCCCCCACCACAATTGTGGTTGCAATTTATTAGGTGCAGGAATTTGTATGGAGAACCACGACCCTTCCCACCCATGGCAATCAGGCTCACCAAGCAATGGCAAGTTTGGCTGTAGGGGAATAGCCTGCTGCATAATTGTACTGCTTGGGGTATTTAGAATGAGTTCCTTTTTTGAAGTTCGTTTTTTTAAACAAGCCTTCTTCATTATCTGAAGAAGACTTCAGGATGATGGATGCATGTGGCTCTAACCCAGGAAGGTAGGTACATGTGCTTCATTCCACTTCTTTCTCCAAGAAAGGGTAGTACTAACTGAGTAAGTTGAGATGGCAGCGACTGCGACTTTTAAGGAATCGCATAGAGTAGCATAAGTGGGGTTTTTTCCGAACGTGTATTTTACCATGCCCCCTCATTGAGTTCTCAAAGTGACATGACAGCAAACAAAGAAAACATATCATGACCTTCTATGAGACACAAAGCTTAAGAGTGGAATGTGACATTAATTTCTTATGTTAAAAGAAGACATTTACAATAGTCTCCAGTAAAAGTCTTCATGCTTAGACTACCAAATTGCAATTGCAACTGCTTGAATCAGAGGAACAGTTGTCCAAGTTGAAAGGTGATAGAAGATAAAGAATAACCAGCCTGGCTTGCCATCTTTCTTTTTTTTTGTTCATTCCTGTCATACATACTTGAGTTGGGATACACAACCACCATTTCCTTCATTTTTCTTTTATCTGCCTGGCTGTTTGCAGACCAAGCTGAACAAGATTACAATGTTGTCAGTGCAGCACTGCACAGGGAGTTTGTCTTCGATAGGGACAGTCCCCAACAGGTAATTTTCAAGTTTTTTTTGCCAGTGGGCAGGGAATGTCTGCAGTGCTAGCCCTGTGCTGGGTTTCTTCACGAGCGAAAGGTGGTGTTGTGTCACTGTGCAATTGCTGTGTATATGCATTGTCTGTATACAAACCAACTGAACACATAGCAGGACTACAAAGTGCTATGGGGGCGTAAGTGGATATGCTGAAAAGTGGCAGTGGATGTGAAAACTGATGTAAAGGAGAAAGACTCCTTAGCGGAACTACCAGGGAGCCCAGAGGCCAGGGAACATTTCTTCTCTAAAAACACATCAGTTTTCATTTGGTCTAACTTGAGACCGAGGCAGTGTCTTGTCAGAATTTTTAAACTTACAGGCAAATGTGCGATTGTAGTAGGCACACATGTGCAAATGAATAATTATTGCATCGGTTGTGAGGGTTGGGACATGGACTTTTGGCTGTCACAACGTCCATTTGCACAACACGGTTCCAAAAAGTTGTTCTAACAGTATCACTAGGCTTAACAAAGAGTCTGTTTCATTGCCAGCCATTTGGTAGTCAGTAAAGCACAAAGTGCATTTGTCAAAATATCCGCCTCAAGATGCTCTTCCGCAAGTTCTGTTCGGTCTCTTTGTGTTTCTTTTCAGGTCAAGGAAGACTTCAGAAACACCATAAGTCAGCTGATTCGAATGAATGTGCTCACCATGTCCAACGGTGGACGACATTTAATGGCCGAGTCCACTGGCGAAAAACTGCTACAGTTTTTGACACGGCTGGTCGTGCCGTTGCTTGAAGTAGTCTGGGTAAGCTAGGGCTGGATAAATTGAATGTCACTTTGGTTGATCTTAGTGTAGATCTATGTGTCGCTATAGTCCATAATAATTCCTTTGTGACATCTGTGGAAGATCGGACATAGGCTTGAATGGTTGGTATATTATGATAGCTGCTCTTCCATGCAATGGCAACAGATCGAAACGTGTCAGATAACAATGCATGCATGTTTTGTCAAGCAAGCCTCAGGGACTACAATTGTACACGGCACAGCAATGGTCAGCATTGAAGTTCCGTTTTGTTTCAGAAAAAAAACAATGAAAATTAAGTGTAACTTCTGAAACTCCAAGGTCAGGAGGGGTTTCCTTAACAGTGGTCTCATTTTAGAGATGTTGTGACATGCCATTCAACGACAGTAAGCTCAATGCTTTAATGTTTATTTCTACATTTTTCTTACCACTTTAAGATGTCTGTCAGCCTGTGCAAGGATAAAACATAAACAGAAATAATGAAGGATACAGTTCATGAAACAAGTAGTCTGGAAAATGACACGGAGGTGCGGTTCAAAGGACAGCTGTTCCAAAATGGCACAAAATGAGCACAAGCTCCATTTACAGACCAGAAAAATTGTAAAAAAATGAGCACAAGCTCCATTTACAGACCAGAAGGATAAATTGTGAACGTGTGAAACAAGTGACCTACATAGAGATGAGAAGGTGCTTTGTGTGGAAATTAAGAACAAGAGTGAAGAAGTCATGATTGAGACGTAAGTTTGTTGTAACCAATAGAACTGAAACATTGGGGAAAGTCTGCAGAAGTTGGTTGATTGGTAGAAGGGGTTTTTGAGAAGTGAATGTATTAGCAGCAAGGGTGCCAAGAAGTGAATTTATTGTACCAGTAGGGGTGTTAACAGTTGCTGTCCCGAGGTATTCAAAGTGGTATGTGAGGTGGCACACTGCGGTCACGAACAGCATAGTGCATGCGTAAAGATGAAATTGTTCTTTTACAGATGGTGTTGGCCAGCTAACAGTGATTACACACTGTCCATGCATTAGAACACTCCAGGGAGGGTGGTAAGTCAAGAGGCTTTTTTCCGGTGTCGTTCTAGATGACCTGGGAACTATCAGAGAAGAATTGATCATTGCCATGTCAGAGCATTCAAGTTTAGCACTAAGAGTCATGTAGACTAGAGTCTGTCAAGTATCACGTGAAGTGGAGATGATCCCAAGATGTTGATGACTGGTTGTTTGGTTTGAATGTAAATGCGAACAACATAATCTGTTTGGTTTCTTTTAGGTGACATGGTTACTTATGACTGCTTGCTCATTGTTAGGTCTTTGGTACAAGTATGCTCCAGCTTGGCGAAACACCGGGCGGACTGGCAGTAGCTGTCACAGCTGGCAATGCTGTTCAGCTAGCACAAGACACAGCGATTGAATGCATTTCTGAAGGTACACAGAACAGTGCAAATCCTTTGATCAATTTTATTGCAATGTGGTCACTCATATATTACTGCTTAAAATGATAGGATTAATTCATCAGCTCAACCATAAACCTCTCAAGTTGCTGCTCGTGTTTTACAAGGATATTTACCTGGGAGGTTTCTGTCAACGGTCAGACCACTGATGTGTTTTTGAAATGATAGGCTCAATCACAAGTTGTCGTACAGTTGGTGAGGACTTACTGAAAACAGCAATGGAATCTCTTGTGAAACATCAGCTTTTGGAAAGACAAAGGTACTGTTAGCATGGTGGTGTTGATTAAATGCATACTATATTGGCGCACGCATTTCCCATTCGAAGATGCATGTGGGAAAGAGTAAAAGGAATTGGAGACAACTTGGCTTGTGATAATACAAGTGGTGCAGGTGCATGGAACCCTCGCAGGCCCTTCCTACGTATTGCAATACTATGAATATAGTGCAAACTAAATGTAGTAAATCGGTCTTTAGTGCATCTTGTAGTTTTTCCAAAGCCTTATGCATTAGTTTCAGGTTTAAAGATTTTTTTACTAGGCTTAAGAAGCAATATTATGGACTTCCTAGATCTCTGTATAAGTGGTGCACATTGCACGAGCATGGAACCCTATAGCTAATCTGGAGGCTATCCTGATGCTGATCCTACAATACATTGATGCACAAGAAAAAACTTTGGAATCATGCCAAGGGAGATCAACCTGGTTGCAAAAGCCAGCCAATCACAACTAAGTGAAACATGGTTACAGGACGTGCAGAAATGCATTGCCAATCTGCAAGGTGTCAATTAATGTCTCGCTCCAAGTGATACAATATACTACATGTAGTACGTCTGCTACCATTGCCAAGAGCGCAAGTACACCGCACTGCCTTGTATGCCATTGAGCGGGAAACCGTGTTATTGAAGAAGAAAGAACCACCAACAGTAAAGGACATTTTGGTGAAGAACTACCATTTTTCATTCCTTGGCTCCAAAACTTAATGCATTTATCTGAAAGTATATACCGGTATTTTGTCAAAACATCCCTCTTCACCAGCACAAATTTAAATTTGTTTGGTGATGTTTCGGTCGGTCAGCTCCGATCTTCGTCAGGAGAATATAACCCTTGGGTGATTCATGCATACAATGATATCGAATTACTCATCATTGGTTGGTGGGTTGCCCGGCCCAACCTCTATGGACGGATGACACGCTTACATCATGGATCGGCTCGCTCATGGTATGTACAGTAGATCAACCTGTGTATCACCTGGCTCGTCACTCAATACACATCATGACTTGGTCAGTCCCAATGCAAAGTCTTGCAAAACGTCTTAAGTTGTCGCATGGCGTGTGCCAACCCAAGACAGTTGCGGAAAGAAAACGTAGGCACTCGGTAGGGTACTCTGTACGAACTACATGGAATTGGGGAGGGGGGTCATGGCCCCCGTAAATTGTGGCCCCCATGACGAACTCTCTCACACACACACACACACACACAATAATATCTGTGGGAACCCCTCTCCAGTCCCTACTGGGCCTGACTTGGGTTAATAATGATCAATTTTTGACAACTAAAGGTGCTTGTTTTCATTTTTCTTTTTTTTGTCATGACAGCCTGTCCAGTGGTGCAGATATGGTTAGTGTTTCAAAGGAGAAGGTTCCACATCTCAAGAGCATGGTTAACACACTAGGTGAGTTAACTCAACTAGCCAGCACTTTAACTGGGCCATCTTTCTCATTGCCTCGTATTCCCTCCTGTAGAAGGCCTGGTTTTTATACGTTACTCTGCGAAACAATTTCCTCTTTTCCCAACACCACAACCAGTACAAAAATAAATTGAAAAAGAGAACTGTCTGGCTGAGAAAAGTTTGGTGGAAACTGAACTGGCGGATGAGTTCAGATAACTGGCAAACTTTTGCAGTGTTGTGTGTGCTCTGCTTATCTGTTCAGAGGAGGACAGTTTACAATTAGAACGGGGGCTTTTAATGACTAGAAGACTGACCCTCAAAGAGCCATTGCTCACATCATTGATATAATTTGTGAGTAATAGGTGTTGGGGGTTATAGTCCATTTCAAAACAACTGACCATGTTTCTAATAGCAACTCGTGAGCAACGGTTACAACGGTCACATTAAGGAAGCAGAGTAGCAAAAATCTGGCTTTTTCGCAGGAAACTTTGAGTTCCGGTCCATGCGGCCAACGCTCATAAAAGCAAAGCAGTCCAAGCATTATTCTCTTTTTCAAGGAGTTTGAAGATGGCGCACCTCACTGTTGAAGAGAAACATGGTCTTGTCTGTATCGGACTATTTTCAGAAAGAGAAGGATGAAGGTCTTGTTTTGAACTTTAAGAATGTGGTTCACCGTACCGCCGAGACTTGTGCCTCAGAGTCTACAGTTATTCATTGTCGACTCGGACGACAATCATTAGAGGATAAAGATGGTGATGATATTCGAACTGGAAGACCTAGAATTACCATAGCCGAGTTCGTGACAGGTGCTGTTCGTAGAGTTGTTCATTGATTTTATCGTTCAGGTGAACACCCAACTTTGAACAAGGTTCTTGCCCTATGTGAGGAAGAGATCGCTTGCCTCCCTGCCACTGCATTTTTAACCTGATCAAGCTGATTTGGGCCTGGATCAAGGGGAAAGTTGCCAAGGAGAACACCACCTTTAAGATTGCTGACGTTAAGAGATTGACAGAAGAAGCAGTCGGTGCTGTCACCGCTGAGCAGTGGAGGAGTGCATGTCTGCACTGCCAGAAACTGGTTGACGAGTTCTGGAAGACAGGTCGCCTCCAGGAAGAGGCAGTGGAACAGCTTCTGATCGAAGTGAATGGTGATGATGATTCCTCAGATAGCGATGATGGTAACGGATCCAATGTTTCAAATTGAATTGAATGTTGAAAACCTTTCTCTTATCTGTTGTAAAAAGCAATGTCTTCTTTGTGTTCATACTTGGCTTCTCAATCATAATCTTTCTGTAATTGTACCCTTAGTTTTTCCATACCAATGTCTCATTGACTTCAGGGTAATCTCCAAAGGGAAGTGTAACTCAACTTCGCACTGATTTGCTATCTTCACCTCACGCCTCGCAAGAACCTTTGTTCACTGATTGTGGTTGTTTTACCTCTTTAGTTTCATATGATTTATCCTTTTTTTCACCTGGCACCTGCATTTTGTGTTCTTATTTAAAATAACAAAGAAATCAACCAGTAGTGCGGGTTTCCTTTTCACTTGCTGTGGGACTAAGCTTGTTTGAGGTTCACGAAAAAATGAAAAGTATTAATGGGATGGCATGCCCACGCAACGTAACGCAAGCTACTGTACTTATAGAGCGGTGAGTGGCACATGATTTTCTATTGTGGGTTATTAAGTGATTTTCTCTTTTTCCCACCTAATTGGCAATTTCCGGTTATTATTAATAGACATGCCCAAGATTGAAAATGTAAATAACGGAAACCAGTAGAAGAACACAGAAGAAACCGAATTCAAAAATGTTTTGTCAAATTTGAAATAATTAAAAAAAACCATGGTCAGCTGTTTTGAAACGGACTATAGGTGATTTAGAATTCGTGCCAAGAGTTGTGCCAACTGCTGTGTTATAAAGTCATGCGTTTTACTTGTTTCAATTCTCATTCCTCATGTACTCTTTGACGAGAATGAGGCGAAAAGCTTCAGAGACATGTCAACATCCGGTGTGTTACTACTCTGCTTGTATATATACACTGTATAATGTAATATGTCTGTATGTATGTATGCATTAATTTCTGAAGCCAGGGCATTTACGCAAGGTTATTGTAGACTCTATAAATGCAAGGCTGAAGAAATTAATGGGCTTATACCTACCATCCAAACTGCAACAAGTTTGCAGTTGTCACCTGAATTTTCTTGATCCAACAGGTGAACCTGCCTGTAGTTGCCACACATGCAATGAGAAAATCGCTGCAACCTGATCCGAAAGCTGATCAGCTCAGCTCCTCCTTGTCTGAAAGTGTTTAGAGACAATAGCTGAGAAAGTACCTTTACCTCCTCCAGAAAGGGCATGCTTTGCCGACACCACTGATGGGGAATGAACAACATTGTTGCAGTTGCAGAAAGCTACAAAGAAAGCTACATCTTTTTGGATGAGTGTTTTTCACGACTTTTGTCAGGAGATATGCCCGGTTATTGACCTGACCATGTGCTCAGCTGAAGAATTGAATAACCGTCTGTGCAAGTTCTACATTGGTTTTCAAAATAAGCAAGGTGGTGTTAACAAAAAGACCTCATATCTTGCTGCCCATGGAGCGGTCGGTCCATTTGTTGCTGTGGATCTGAAGCGTCCGTTCAATGTATTTACATCTCCAGAGCTCTAAGGAAGCGACAGGGTGCTGGATGGAGTTTTGAAGAAAAACAAGGTTGACAGACTAGAGCCGAGTGTCGAGTACAAAGATGCAATCTGAAAAGAGGACCTTGACCTACCTGACCACTATTTTCGGGATAATCTGACGGAAGGTGATGTGATTAAACTTATAACTTACTCAGTACTGCTGGCTTGAGCTCAGCCTTCATTTTGCTCTCTGTGGTTCAGAAGTGCAAATTCAGCTGTAGAAGAAAGCCATCAAGTTCCAGAAAGGTGTAAATGATAAGGAGTATGTTATTTTGTTGACCAACTTCATGTCCAAAAATTGTACCAGCAGACTGAAAGGTCTTTCGTTTGAGTCATGTGGTCGAATGCAGCAGGAAAAGCAAGTATCAGCAATGCATTTGCTTCTCGAGAGGCTCCATCCAGACGTTGAGTGCTTATTTCATCAAGCCTTCGTGGCAAAACAACCACTGGAGAAGCATGTCTGGTTTATGAAGGTACCGTTGGGGCACATTATAATCAAGGTCATGATGCCTTGCATCTCGAAAAATGTGCGTTTGTCGCTTCAATATGCCAACCATTGCGTGAAAGTGACAAATGTGGTGTTGCTCAAGAAGGCTGGCTTTGATGACTGGAAGGTGTGCTCTGTAACAGGCCCTTCCAATCTGAAAAGCCTTAAGAGCTATGTGCAAGCAGGTGAAGGTGTGATGCAAAAAGTGGCCCATGCTTTAGATACGCGCGGAGCGTGCAGCAAATCAAGCACAGAAGTGGATTTGGTGGAGCCTGGGAGCTTGAAAAGCAAGGAACCAAGAGCAACTACGTTCACAGGAAAAACTGGTGAAAGCCAATGCAACTCAGCCAGTGGGGTTTGTCCTCAACACTTCAAACAGCAATTTGCAAAATGTATCAGTTCATTGGGACATTGATCTCACAAGATGTGTTTGAACCTGAAGAAGAAGCACAAGAATGACTTGCAATGCTTTAAGTTAATTTCTTTTTGTTGTTCACTGTTCCAATGTCACATTTGGAACTCTGCTAGTTCTGCTTTCAGTGCTTGTAGTAGGCCCTAGGTCTCTGATCCTAAACAGGATAGATTATTGGATCATATTAATTCTCATTAAGCTAGGTAATTATCAGTAATAGATACTTTTAAGACAAGGAATTATCGGCCAATATATTTCTGTACAATTTGAATGGAGCTCAATGAATAAGACACTGCTTTAAGGTAGGTATAAATAAATATGTATAATTATATATATATGCATATATATATGTACATGTATATGTTTATTTTTCTTTGTTTATTGTGTCTATTGTTGACCTCTACTGTTTTCTGCCATTTGCCACAGCAGTCAATTAATGGTTTATTGACTACTTATACTGACCATTGTTCCTGATATTTGACTACTCGTATTGACTCATTTTGAGTATACACTATACTGACCTTGACATGGGCTTTGTCTCAGTCTATATATCCCATATTGGCCTATGTCTCGGTCAATATCCTATACAGCTTACTGTGGGTTTTCTTGCAGAAACATGGAAAACCTCCGAGCATAACTTGACTTTAAACTATTCTGTTTCCATTTTTTCATGCTTTCTTCAGAGCATATCTGCCGGCGATCAGGCATCACTCCTGTACACAACATCATGACACCACCAGGACGAGCCATGTCCAAATTGTAATCTCCAGTTCCGTTTCTGTGTAATTCTAATAAGCCTAGCATCAGCACACAGTCAATTTCATTGACATATAAACTACCACATTACCAGAAACATTTTTACAAAATATGTTTTATAGTTCATGAGTGGTTCTAGAAAGCAACAATTCATTAAAATAAACAGATCTAGACTTCTTGTTGTCTAAACTGGCCAGCCTGCGATTGGCCAACAGTTTAACAACCCCTTCACGTTTTTCTGAGTGTTTGACATTGTGCAACCAGCTCAACCATGCAAGAGCTTGACTGGTCTCTATAAGCAGAGATAACTCCTTGAGTCATCTTTGCGACAAGATTTCCCATGAACTACCGGAACATGGCAGGTCCTGATTATAGCACATAGTTTTAATAATGGGGACTTTCATGGAAAACAGCCGTAAGAGAGGTTTGAAGAGAAGAAATATAGTGGTCTGTTGGGACAGGTGAAGTTCTTTTTGCAAACAGAACTGATGGGTGGCAATTAAATTAAAAAAGTGGCCTTGGATTAAGCGGATGTAGCAAACCAGAGGCAGAGAATTCGCAAGATGCAATATGAGCAACATGCAGTTTAAAAGAATAAGTGCACAGTCTCAGTTTACCTGCCACCCAGCTTATTAGCTGAATTTTGTAATGTTATTGTTTTAAGCTTGCTGCTTTCAAACACAAAAAAGGAAATGCCGAGTTTACTGCATGAAAAGTTGGTCAAAATGACATTGCATAGACCACACTCATAGGGAATTGCATTGTCTAAGGTAGATGACTGCGGTTTTGGTCAAAGGCCATTGCGTCTAGCAGTTTTCTGGGATGATTGTAAGATTTTAAAGAGAAGTGCGTACCTCTAATTGCACATAATGCCCTAGCCTCGGACACCAGCCCTAAAATAAAACTTTTTATTGCAAGATGAGTGGCTGTTGTCAGTGAGACATCATTCTAGCTGACACTCAATACTGTCTTGACGTCTGTTATGACGATTTCTAACAGGCTATAGCAATAAATAACTGTATTAACACTGTGGCAGGTGTGAAATTTGTTGTCGTAATTGCTCTATGATTGTTGTGAATAGTGGTATACCGGTGTTCTAGCTGAGTGGGAATTGCCAGGAATGACGAACACCGTACATGCTATTCTAATCAAGGCGTGGTGGCTGGATTCAAATTAGCCAGTGCGCTTGCTGACTGTTGCATTGCCGTGACGTGATAACAATTTAAGCGATTGTAATGCTCCCTAATGGTTGAGATTCACTAAGATTACCTCAGTATGATAACATTAATGAAATACTGACAGCAGCAATTATAACACTCATCTGTTTGATTACTACTGAGACAATCCAACCTCGGGGTCTGAACTCATACACATCAACCTCACAAGCCAAATAATTCTCGACATTAATGATTTTTCAGCGCCTTGGGGTTTGAGCCACCTTAAATGAAAATTCTCTTGGGGGGCGGTCCCGAGATCTCCTTCTCAACGTCTCAGTCACCCTACCAGTTCCAGACCAGTTACTCCCCAGTCTTAGGAACTTACTATATAGTACCGTAAAATCTTGTGATTAAAGCCGCACTCGAATAAAAGCCGCTCTCGAACTGAAGCCGCAAAATTTTTGCAGGGTTATATAGCCAGTGTAAAAGCCGCACTTGAATACTAGCAGCGGCTACAAATCAAAACTTCTAGGTACCAGTATACCTACATCGATTATCCAAATACCTCGATTATCCGAACGCGCTTGCAGTACGGTATCTTGCAGGAAAGCATGCGGCATACAAATGTAATGCATGCGTGCGCTAGTGCTCCGCCCTACGTCGAGGCCCGGCCTGTAGGAGGTGCCGTACGCCGCGCGCTGCGGAGGACACTGCACTCTACGGGACATTTGGCGTTGCGTCCTATCAGGTAAGATAACGGCCCCCTGACTGACGATAGATCTGTGGGACAAGTTGGTGAGAACATAAAACCTGATAGTGTCTGACTTTTTAATAGGCTAAAATAAAACCGAATAAGCTCAGCATTTGGAGTACGGTGTGTGTGTGTGTGTGTGTGTGTGTGTGTGTGTGTGTGTGTGTGTGTGTGTGTGTGTGTGTGTGTGTGTGTG
>JAOWAW010145384.1:0-10472 GCA_028565695.1 Nicola tetela | reverse complement strand
CCAATAGCCTTAAAGGCTAGTCTGAAGGGCGAGATCTAACAAAAGAATGGGAAGGACAGAGCAGAGAAGAATAAACATAGAGGTAATGGCAACTAGATTTAAGATTGAGATAATAATCTGAGAAGATCAGTTGGAGATTTGGCATATCTCATTTCTTTACGTAGAGAGTTCCACTCAGATAGGGCTATGTACAATGGTGGGCGATGAAGAACTGACTTCTTAGGACGCAGAAGTTTTGGTAAGTCGGCATTACGGTGTGAGGAGGCATGTTCCGATTTCTTTGTGAGCCAGTGAGAGAATGTCACAGTTAAATGAGCAGGTAGGGATCCATGGATGAACTTGGAAGTAAACAAGACCAGTTGAATTTGACGCTGAAAACACAAGGTAGGCAGGCCTGCCCGAGCTAATAGCAGCTCATGGGGTGTTCTACTCTGAGGATCTTCCCTACAGATTAATCTGGCTGCCTTACGTTGAATTCTCTCCAAGTCATCCCAAGAGTGCTTGCTGAGACTGCTCCAAACAATACTTGCGTACTCTATTGCAGGTCGAATTGTTGTACAGTAAAAGTAGCGCGTTGCAAGCAGAGGAAGGCAAAACTGATATCTTCGCAGTAGGCCAATTCGTTGGGAGGCTTTTAGAACAACTGCTATGGTCTTTTATCCCAGATCTGAAGGTGAATAATCTACAAAACCCATTCCATCACATACATTTCACAAGAGGTGAATATTCCATGGTATTCACCTGCTAGCAGGTGAATATCATTATTCACTCCTTTTTTTAGGAATCAGAACCAACACCTGATTCTGCTGGGATAAGCCTCTTATTTCCCTTGGCCTTGGAAATATTGGTCGAATATTTCCCTCGGCTGTGCCTTGGCCAATAGGTAGGTTCAGGTAAATATTGGCCCGTATTTTCTCAGCCTCAGGAAATGTAGGGCTTCCAATTTATAATAATACTGTACTAGTACACAACAGCAGATCAACAGACTGATCCTGTAGCCTACTGCCAGTATGTATAGCCAAAAATGTATAATTTCAATATTAGTGAAAACTAGATGATAATGTAACTTTTTGTATATTGCAGCCAAAATATTGATGATGGAATGTGTTGTCCCACTCTTGGATATTTCATGCTGAAACTTAGAATAGGAATATTATCTGATCCCAGCTAGGAAATTATGATCCTTCGACAATCGGTCATTGACCTTTATACTGTTTTTACTGGCCAAGTCCTGCATGTTTCAGTGTGTTCGATGCAGCAAATGTGTGCAAATAACAGGAACCTATTAAGTACATGGGAAAACCTCCCATGTACCAGTAGCTCACCTGAATAAATATTAATTGCTTTCTCCCAACAGACTACAGTACAGACTATGGCGCAGGACATAAACAAACATCTTGAAGTGCTCTGCAACTGAAGCACTAGTACAGCCACACCTCTCAGTTACAATATTTTGGCAAAACTGACAAGCTGAAACTATGACCAATTTATATTTGCCCAGGGTGCTCATCAGAAAAGTCATTCCTGACTCAACAGTCTGAACTGCTTGCATGACCATCTTTACAGCAAACAAGCAATGGATAGGAAGACTGGTAATCTCCCTGTTTGCATTTTCAGACTCCTCATGATAAGAAGATTTATACATAGATTACCTTTTTGTTGCCTTGAATTGACTTATGTAAGTAATTTCCATACAAACTTGTAGCTTTCAATGTTTTGCTGGATCGAGTAGAAACCAGAGGCAATCACAGCCACAAACCTCATGTTTAATTATTCACGTATAAGATATGCTGCTACGCCCTGCTGAATGCTATCTATGATAACTTGTTTTTAAATGGCTGTTGAATCACAACTGAAAGAAACTATTAAACATGGAAGAGTTTCAATAATCATATTGTAGTGTTGTACCTGTGCAGAAACACAGCATATATCTCTCCAGCTAGAATTTGCTTATAATGTTCTTTGCAACACTGATAGTCCCATTATATGAGAGTAAGATTAATACAGTTTGATGTTGAAATACAAAGCCTAGCCAGGCAAAGAACATAGCAAAATGCATCAGTTATGGTTAGCTGTTAAAACAAATGATAAACTGAGTGGCAATGAAGTTAGTGGTTAACTCCAAAGCTTCAATTTATAACATCAATGTGAGCAGGTGCCAGTGCCCCTACAACAGTACAGCCGATTTCCTGATCTATATAGATGGTGTGATAGCATATCGACTCAACGGTTGTACACTGCATAAGCCAAGAATGCACAGAAAATGACCAGCTGTTAATTAATGGCCAGTCAGAAAAAAGCATCAAAATCTACTCTCAAACAACACTTACTGATCATGAAGGATAAACACCCTGCCTTAGCTTTTCTCATCAGCAAGGAAGAAATAAAAATTGTAGATGACTTATAAGAATGGTGGCTGGTAGATAACTGTGCAAACTATTGCAATTTTTCTACAAATTAGCTACAGTCTGGTTTTCAGACACTTGCGCTCAGTAATAGCAAACATCAATTCAGTTCTGGGAACAGTAATCTACTGATCAACACACCCCATTGTAGCATAACAAATAAAAAATCATTTGATGAGCATACCAGTAAGATGCCACAGAGTCTAGGACCCAATACAGAGTAACAGCTGCTGCAGCCTGTGTATCATTTTGCAAAAGAGATTTCAACTGGCCACTCCCTGCAGCTGTTTGGAAAACACAGAGAATAGAGAGAATAACAGCATAACAGTAAAGTTATCAGTGCCTCCTGATTATGTTGTAGTACCACATGTAAGGAGTCACATTGCAAAAGCCCAGCCAGCAAAGAAAACAATCATACATCTGTGCGAGGGCATTGCATTTGTGTCTGGTTTGTACTTCATAGTAAAACGTTAGCTGATCTACTAAATGCATGAAGCAAGGATTTGACAGACTTGTTTTTCTGAGGGCCTAGTTACACTGCAGCAGGAATTTTTGGCTGCCACGGCTGCTGTTGCCTTGCCGTGGTGAATCCACATTCACACTGCAGACAACCTTTCTGGGTGAAGCACTGCATCAGTGAAGACTTCTTCAAAATTTGGCAATATAACCAAAGCATGGTTGATCTTGCTAGAACAAAACATCATGAGCAGCTTGGTGAGATAATTTGCAAACCATCAGAGTCAAACAATGCCTAAACCAGTCCACTTATAACCTACGGCAAGGAAGCCTGTTTGTGTACTTTAGGTAGGGATCAGCTCAACTTTCTTCTTTTGTTTACATCTAAGACTGAGTTCAAAGCCCTGAATGATAAAAATCACCCCATATATCCACAAGAAACTGCTTTCCCCACTGTTTGATTGATGATGACACTCTTCATGCAGTTGCACTCAGAGATCAACCTTGCCGCCAAAAAAGTGAAAAGCAAATGTGGCTGATTTCACTGAAAAAGCTTCTTGCCAAGTGGTTTTCGCCTTTTGGCTGCTGCAAGAAATCTCCACGGATATGACTAAAAATAGACCAAAAAGCCATGATTTTGCTGGAGTGTGACCAGGTCCTGAGGGAGAGGGAGGGGTTTCAAACAGTAATGCAATGAATATTCAAATGTTCAAATATGTTTGAAAGCTAGACTGGATATGAAAATGAATATTTGAATATTCAAACATGTAGAATGATGTTCGAATATTCGACAGAATATTATGCCTGCTTCCTACCGCTGCATGTGGATCGTCACTTGCGTAACCTCAACTGCATGATCTAGCTCTGTGTGTCACAATGATCGTGATCATGCATTGCCAGCACAAATTCTGCATTGTTGCATAGCCATGCACCGTGGATAGGTGCCTGGCAATGGTGCCCCAGGCAGCAATGTGCAAGGTATTGTAACCATGTTTATGCTAGCATAATAGTAAGAAGAGGAATTTTTTTGCTCTTCACTGGTCACAACCAGACTTGAACCTGTAGCACCAAATTGCCTAGCAAACAAGAATCACCTTTGCTATCCACTATGCCATCACACTATCCTCAGAAAAAGGATGGGTTCTGACGTAGCTTCAAGCGCAGACTATCCTGTCTACTCATAAGTCCTGTGATGGTTGTTGAGTGAACTGCTGCTGAGGGCACATCCAAAAGGATTTGAACAGATAGATCTTGATCAATTAACTAAGGGTCTGGTCTGTTCTGCCAAGTCAGCAGTAGATAGTATAGAAATGTAGGCAACCAGAGAGACAAACTAATATTTGAGTATTAGTGTACTATTTTAATGTAGTATATATTTCCACCCAAGTGAAACTTTACAGGGATGAATGCCACTAATCATTAAATTTAGGTGTTCAGCCATACAAAATAATTAACATTGGCCAGTATTAGGTATGTCTATGTGTGTTACAGATTGCATGCCATGGGAATGGAATCCTAGAATATTCATTTGTTTGCTAAAAGTGTATTCAATACAATATTTGTTCGAAAAACTGCCATTCACTGCACCACCGGCTTCAAATACAATTAACACCATTTGCTTCATTGGGTTTCTGTTCAACTGTTGTGATGACCCCTAAGATAACAGGTTACAGACGAAGAAACTGGTTGGATGCTCAAAACATTTGATCAAACAATGCCATGCTTAACTACTGTTCTCCTTCCTGCATTGAACTCTATTGCAATAGCTCAGTAACAAATGACACTGGAGTAACACTGCACAAAATGTTCATCTTTTCTCAGGGTAGTCCAACCTTAAGTGAAACATAATTACAATAACTTGATCTGCCAGGGCAGGCAAGTGGCAACATAATTGTAACTCTCGCAAGCAAAAGAGTTGGCCAGCAACTTTCATACTTTAAACTTGTGCCAGATGTAACATTTCATGCAATTATAATGCTTATAAACTGAAATTGGATTTAATTTAAATTACTTGTGAAACTGTTATAATTGGCCTTTTCAAGGTGTCTCATTTCAAAATTTGCTTCAGCACCAGGGCAGCTCTCTGTGACCGCCATGACCCTGCACCCAGACCCCTCTAGAGCACCCAATAAGTGGTCTGGCTCTCTACCTGCAGTGCACAATACAAAGCTAACATGCACAATGCGATTATGACATTAGTTGTTGCCTATCATGATTGCAGATTAAATCTGTAGTCTATAGGCTGGTATATCTGTGCTAAAAAACCCTCAAAAGCACCCAATAGGTGGTTTGGCTCTGCACTTGCAATGCACAATACAAAGCTAACATGCACAATGTGATTATGACATTAGCTGTTGCCTATCATGATTGGAGATAATCTGTAGTCTATAGGCTGGTATATCTGTGCTTAAAAAACCTCAACAACAACACTTACTACAGTGACCATCAGTACATGATGCAGCGTTGCAAATGGCTACTGCTTGTTTCCTGGTCCCTGTCTAAGAAAAGAATGCAAAACCAAAGTACAATTAACCCATGTACAAAAGATACTCACTTTTGCATTAACATATGACAAGTATGCATAATTATGTCAGTGCATATGGGCAAGTATATAATGTTACAAAACTCTCCTACAGCCCAACTGGTACCTCGTTGAGAACGTTTTTACTGTGATAGACTGCAATTTCCATTTCTTTCTTGATTTCCTCAATTGAAACAACTAATTTGAAAGGGAAAAAATTATAAACACACACAGTCTGCATTGGTTGTAGTATTGCTGCACATGATGTGTCATTGCTGGCCTTTTACACTCAATTTGCAACCACACCACCTTTGCCAAAGTTTTAGCGCTTGCTTTCTCACCAGTATTTCCAGCTTCTCCCCTATCCCTTCACAAAACATTCCGATGGTATTACACTCAACAATCACAACTTGAAGAAGCCCTGAGGTGAAACATTGTGTGGCTGTTTGTTTCTGGCTGTCTTGCTGTTCACATTTTGAAAGGGCAAAGCATTGAAATAAATGAACACTGGACAAACACATGTTGCAGAAATAGTGTAATTTTGCCTAAACAAAACGCCAGTTGTGTAATCTCATGCAAACAATCCTCTATGTTCACACAGCTGATCTATCTTGTATGGCAGGCTTACTAATAAAGAACAGTGAAAGCCAAGTTGCAAACATTTCCATTGTTTCATGAAAATTTCAGCAGCATTCAATTTTTGTCTATTTTTGGCGCCAGAAGGAAGTGCCTAAATTAAGTGGTGATACTGAAACTTCATGCATACATGTACAATACTTCTTTACAAATGGTGCTGAAGCTGCTGCAGAAATTAAAATGCTATGGAAATCACGTGCTACCCTCTATTGTTGAAATTTTCCACTGTCGAAATTTTCAAGAATTACAGTAATAATATCTGTAGCCTGGTCTTTTCAGTATGCCATGACCTCACTTTCACTAGCAATTCAGTAAAATTCACAAAAACAGTTGGTCCAAGTCAAAGCAGACAATATCAGAAGTACATGCTTTCAGTACAAGTGTTTGTGTGTGGTTCCACCCTCCTACAACCTTAATTGATAGGCTCTAGGTGGCCATGTGCAAGGCCCCTAGGTAGCCCTGAGTCTCATATATGCAGGGATCTTGAGTTTGCTGTTTTTCATTCTCATTTTTTAATCTTTTGCAACAACACACAAAAAGAAAAGAAAAAAAACAGCAGAAAATTTGTGGACAGCTTTTGAACATGCAGCACTTCTTTCCAACTGCAATGGGTTGCAATGCCTTTGATTCAGAGTAGGCCATTTTCTTTACAGTTGCTAACACAACAGTGCTCACTGGGGTTGACATTATGCCCTGCTTTAAATATTTTCACTCATTAGAAGTATGAACAGATAAACCAAAAGTCCTACTCTTATTAAAGTTTTCTTTATAACCATAGCTAAAAGTGATACAATATTATTATTAATGTTACTACAAGCGATCCCTGGCCAACAAGGCAGATGTAAGACATAAATAACTATATGCATATAGTATCTGTTGTTGCTGAAGTACCAGAAAATCACAGGCATCTATTGCCAGCAGCCATTATGAATAAATAGCCTTACACTGCATGTACACACTATAGATCAGAATGCATATTTACAATGCACAGAAAAATAACGATGAACATGCAGACATGCATAAATACACTTCAACAGCAGCTTTTAATGAACATCTCATGACCATGTTATGTAAAGTCTACCTTGCCAGTACAGCCTGCACTTGTACTTGAATTTGGCAGCAATTCAGCACCACCAAGCTGCAGTATCTGGGAAATAGCAGCTACACAGTGAAAGAAAATAACACATTTATGAGAAGTATGCCAGCTTCCAAGTAGGAACCAGCAAACCCAAAGTATATCTAATGGGACTATGCTAAATCATAACAACATTAACACAGACAAGAGCATGACTCACCTTGACCAGGTGCCTGAAGACTATCAGCAATGTAGCAGCAATAATCATGGAACAGTGGAGGATTCTGAAAAGAAATCAAACAAAAGAATGTGCAACAGGTTTACACCAACACACAGTACAAGCTGCCTCATGCAAATGAGTAAATACAAGCATGAGTAAGGAGATGCATATAGATACAATTTTACAGCCCATGTTCACCCAACCTGGTCCTTGGCATAGAAATAAGCATAGTGGAGATACACATTGAAATGGTAATTCGTTCCAGCATGAGCCAAAACTGGCATAATAATTATGAACTGAGTACACTTGAGATAATCAGTTGAAGAAGATTCCAGCTCACTTGAGCTGAGCACACTTGGATGACTATTTTGACATGACGGTCTATGTGTTAGCCTTTGTAAGGTTTTGAGTTTCAAATCATATCTTCCAATACCCATGCAATCTCTCATCAAGTAGGGATAAGTGCCCTAATGTTGCCTGGGTGTCCAAATCCTGCCCCCCCTATAAAAACATCAAAGTAGCCCTCCTGGTTTAGTGAAACGGAGCATGAAGGAAGATGAGGGACTTTTTAGAGACTCTGTAACATATTAGGTCCTGGCCTATCTGAAAAAAATAAGAAAATTGAAGTTGGTGCAGAGCTCAACGTTTGATATGCATCCAATGAGTTGTGCTTGTGAAAAGCTGCCATTTGTGGGTATTTCATCCTTGCATGGGTAGCTGGAGAGAAGCTTGACGAACACAAACAAAATAGCCTCTCCTAATGCCTAAATTTCAGCCTTCTCAGCCAGCTGCTTTCCCCTGAAGCAGATGTTAATTGGTAACGAAGACGCTGGAGAGGGGGGGGGGGGGACATTAGGACACCCATCTTTGTGACCTTGACCCACAAGCAAATGCAAATCCACAAGTGAGAGAGCTGTGTAGTGATGTCCAAAGTAGCACTGCAAATTGTACTTCCCAAAGAGTAGGCCAGCAAAAACAACCCCCATGCTAATATCAGAGAAGAAATGGTAATCCTCACTCAGTGTTTGTGCAGAACCGCATCAACATCATCTGTCAAGCAACAGGCATCATGTTTCGCTATGTGCACACGACCAACAACCCTGCTGATCTGCCCTCGAGGGCACCAGTACAGCTTCAATGAAGAACAATCTTTGGTGGCATGGTCCAGCTTGGCCGTGTCACCCCCAACAGACCTGGCCAACATGGCAGGTTCCAGAGTTGACAGCTGACACCCTGTCTGCTATCAGTAAAGAGCAAAAGCAGCAACCACTATTTGAAGCCACACACACTGCATTGCATGCAGCAGGGACGGCACCCTTTGGCATGGATGTTTAACGGTATTGAACCCTGTCTCGACTTCTACATGTAACCGCATGGGTTCACTGGTTCTGCAAACGACTTCGTCACACAACCACCCAAGTTGGAGAGCTCTGCGCAGAGGAGCTAGCTTTTGCCAAACGCTTATGGGAACGTCATGTTCAAGACAACGCTTATCATGACATCTTTGCCTACATTGCTGCCAAGCGTCAACACAACCTCATCCGTCAGCTGGACTTGTTTGTCACTGAGACTAGTCTTCTGTGTTGTGGTGGACGTTTCTCTCACTCTTCTCTCTCATACATTGCTAAGCATCCCATGTTACTTCCACTGGCCAGCCCCTAAACTCAGTTAGTTATTTCTGCATGTCACTGCCAACTCCAGCATGCTGGTCCATCACATACTCTAAGTAAGGTGCAGAAAGCTTTAGCATGATGCCAAATGTGTTGTTGTATCTCTGGCCTACCTTATCAGTCGCCAGCAACAGCTCAACTGCCGAAGGAGCATGTGACCAAGAGTCCACCGTTCAGTTTTACTGGGGCTGACTACTTTGGCCCATTGTTCTGCTCTGATGTTCAACCTGCTGGCAAGGTCTGGGTATGTCTGTTCACCTGCTTTGTGATCAGAGCGGTACATCTTAAAGTCGTCCCAGACATGACCCCAAACCAGTTTCTTCTCGCATTGCGGTGTTTCATTGCTCAACGTGGCACTCCATGTCAACTTCTTTCTGACAATGCTCCACAATTTAAGGTTGTCAATCAACTTCTTGAAGAATGCAATCCACTTCGGTGTGTTACTTCTGATGACACGGTGCAGAGGTACATTGCCAACACAGGCATTTCCTGGCATTTTATTGTGGAACATGCCCCATGGATGGGAGGTGTGTATGAGCGAATGGTGGGTGTGGTGAAGACTTCACTACGAAAAGCCCTCGGCCGCTCATGCCTGAAACTTGCTCAGCTCCAGACTCTCTTGGCAGAAGTGGAGGCCATTGTTAACACTCACCCACTCATGTATGCACTGTCCGATCCAGAATGTCCGTCTTTGTCACCTGTTGACTTTCTTCAGCAGCATGTGAGTGTTGGTGGTCCTGCACCACTTTCTCATTCTGATGATGATGACAATGATCCTGACTATATGCCTCGTACAACGATTTCCACATCACAGCGCTTTTTGTCAGCGTGGAAAAAGGGGCAACACATTCTCAACAACTCTTGGCAGGCCTGGCAGTGCAACTATCTGGTCAACCTTCAGTCACAACACTCTTCAACTCACCCTCCTCATCCAAACTCTTCTTGTCTCCAGCCTTCACTCAATGATGTCATTCTCTTGAAGGAGAACACCCCGCATGGAATGTGGAAGATAGGCGTTGTTATCGCTTTGGTACCTGATTGGGAAGGCACTGTGCATGCAGCAGACGTGCGGCTGTCTTCTGGCAACACCTTACGTTGTTCCGTAACTCATCTTTACCCACTTGAGAGTGCCAGCATGGCTTAATAAGTTCCCGCTAAGTATACTTTGCTTGTATTTGCTCATCACATTCTCTTTTCCATCTTCTTGTTCTGTTTCAACTTTGCAGCAGGGAGTGCCACTGCTCTCTCTCTCTCTCTTTCTCTCTCTCTCTCTCTCTCTCTCTCTCTCTCTCTCTCTCTTCCTCAATCGTTCAGCAGTGAGCAATTATAGTTATGCATGTACGCACTGACATTCATCTCTGCACTCTTTCTATTCCTGTCTGCTACACACCCTTTAGTTGTACACATAGTACAGAATGCACCACACCTGACCTTGACAGTAGTTACTTGCCCTCTCCCAAGAAGAAGAAGAAGAAGAAGAAGAAGAAGA
>JAOWAW010145362.1:0-10473 GCA_028565695.1 Nicola tetela | reverse complement strand
AAGAGGCATTGGCAATCAAGGAGCTGAGACCCTCACTCAATCGGAGCCAGGAGTACCTCGGAACAGCTGCAGGTTTCTTCCGTAGAAATCCCCTACGTCCACACACGCACTCGCGCCAACTCTTTACACTTCTTAACATGACATGTTACACCTCCACGCTTACACACTCACCTCTTTTCACCTATCTTAGCATGACACGTCACACTTCCACGCTTGTGTTCTTTAAAAACGATTATCCTGGGATTGTTGAGATTCTCATGTCAAACGGAACGGTCGATCTGGCAACTGATGAAGGCGTAGACTCCGAAACGTTTTGCCGTGACTTTTTGGTCATACTTCTCACCTTAGGAGTCTTTTAATAAAGTGTTCTGTTTTTTACTCGAAGGGGGTATTGAAGGCTGTTTTGGGAATGTCCTCTTTCCTTGACGTGCACGTGATAATAGCTCTACATCAGGTCTGGCTTCTAAAATTATTCGGCGTCCAGCACCGTGTCATGCAAGCCTTCAATGGTCAGTAAACTTTGTGACCATCTGCAGCTTTTCAATGCCGGCATAATGGTATACTACGTTCTTCTCATGGGTCGAGTGTTGTAGCATCATATCCAACCCGCATGACAATACAATGTAACCCTGGATACTCTTTCCAGCCACAGGAGCCTTCACGGACGGAAATCACAAGTCAATGTACAAGCAGTGGCGCATTTATATTTTCATTGAGCTGCAAAACTATCAATTCCCCAAGCTGTCGGTGTAAGTGCTAGTATTTAGACATTGTTGTGTGTATCCTCAATATTAATTAACTTCAATTTGTCTGTCTTGTGAACCTACTTTCCTTTAAGTTGTGTTGCTCTGTAATGAAAAATCCTTCCTTACCAGCGAGAAATAATTTTGCTAGTAAATTATTCCTTCGGTACAATGGGATTACAACAAACAGTAGGCTGCTGCAGGCCATGACACCATCAGAGCAAGCCTCCTTCATGAGATAGAGCTTGTCTATACAGAGCCCTCTTGTTGTGGGAACATTGTTACTTGCAGCCTCTCAATCCAATGGCAGAAGTTGATAAGAAATCCTTAAAATTAGCAGTGACTTTGATCAAGGCTCCTACTCGAGATCAAGCAGGACAATAGTACAATATGGTAGAAGTGTTTGGTTACCTTTCCGTATGTCTAAATCAAAGTCTTGCAAATGAGTGACATCGCCCGAAGTTCTCAGATGCGCGATATCCGAATCACTCCAAGCTGAAATTCCTGTAAATGCGCAACTTTGCTATCACGAGGTTTATAATTAATTAATGTAAGTGGGATTTTCACTTCCTTATTTGCGTTGTAGACAATTGATGAAACTCGTACTGGTAATGCCACAGTACAGGTTGTCTTCCTAAATCCCTGTACCGAGATTGGCAACAGCAGAAGGCGGCACTGTAGTAGCAGTAGATAAGGCAGCAAAAGATGTGTCAGAACCGGAAATCGAACCCGGATCTCAGGATTTGGCCTCATGCTCCTTAATAACTACTTGACAACCGAGGGATGACGTCATCAGTCACCAACCATATGCTTCTGCCGTTGCTTGGAACTCCCTTACAGGGAAAATCATGAAAGAAGGCAATATCCTGACAGGGTTGTGGTCATGTCTGCCATTGTTCTACTTGCTGTTGGTACCTCTCCAGACCGTACCTCTCCAGACGGTATCCGCTGCAGTACTTCTCTTCCTCTGAAATACTTACTCTGGTTGTATGACACTTTTGCCTCCTGTTTTCAGTTTGTCCTGGAAGTCTTAATTGTCATCATCCGACATGGAACATTTATCTAACTTCGCAGCCTTGCTTTCTCATCTCAATAAATCGTAATGGCTCAGCAGTTTCTCTGCATGCAGTTTCTTCCCCGTGCTCTTAGGCATGTCTCAGAAAATGAGTGGCCTTGATCGAAGCTGGTGAGCTTCCAGCCAATGGACTCTTCAATGTGTTTTTTCCGTGCGGACAATTGGCAAGATCAGCTTTAGGAAATTGCAATATTTGTAGCCAAAATTAAGCATTGGTCCATGTCATTAGGAAATGATATTCGTTGACCTAAACAATTGTTATGGAGGAAAGTAAGACAGTATTGCCCCTAGATGGTGTGACTTGCATATTGATGACTACTGCATCTCTGGTGAAGGCTGTTCAGCATGTGAAAGAATACCAAGTGCACATTTATCTGAGATACGAACTTAAGCTTTTATCTCGCCTGTTTCGTGATTCTCATTGGCGGAGACCTAAGCTCGAATCATACACGTTGTTCAGGTAACGGGCAAACAACTGCCACGGTCTGAACTTCAAAGGTGCGCCGTGAAGACGTATGCCGCTTGCATGCATAATACACCTTTAGACGGTGTAGCGTAACCAGTAGATGAAAGTACAACTGGTGGTACAAACTGCAGTGCGATCGAGTAGATTACCTGCGGGACCGGTCGAAAACCGTAACCTATTGTACGTCTAACATGCGTCATGGATTGGTCGACCTCGAAGAAGGCCGAGGAGCGAGGCCTAGGCACGCTGACCAACCACCAAACAGGGAGAGATGTAATTATTTTCAAGCAGATAGAGTAAAAAGTGGAACTTTCTCCAGAAACACATTTTCAAGATGATTTGCTTTTCTGTTTTAAAGGCATTTTCATCCAAGATCTAGACGCCCAGTTCTTTCCGATCTGCAAGCATTGTCAACTCTCAACCTTGGCTGGTCAGTACGAGTTGGCAACGAAGTTGAAGCGGACGTTCGGGCTTTGGTGACTTTGAACAGTTAGAGATTCAATGTGCTTCGAAGACGTCGAGGCATTAATATATTCCTCTCAGTTTGGAACAGTTTGGTTGGCCGTGGGACAAAGGCTTTGGTGTATTTTCGTTTCCGCTATGTGTGCCCAAGCTGAAAGTTGCAGGTCGCTGTAGTCCTTGCCTTGGGGCAAAGTCTTTATGCTTGGCAAGATCTTCTTAGTTAAAAAGAAGGCGTATGCGCTCTTGCTGTTAGTGAAACTCATTGTCTTGCCATGTTCACAAACTGCGAGGTACGGCCTTCCTTTAGTAGCCACAGGTCGTTCCCTGAGCTTATCTCTGCCTCTATGATTCTTAGCAGCACGTGGATGGCTTTGTCTTCCGTGCAGCAGGCTGCGGGAAATTGATAAGTGGGTTAATTTCGTCGAGCATGTTTGCCTCCTGAAAAACACCCTCAGCAGCCATCGAAGCAGCACTAGAGACGTCATTGCGCATGCCTCCTTCTTTATTTTATCAGTGGAAGGGAATGGTCAATGCATTTACAATTTAAATGACCCATCATTTCCCGATGTGAGCACAGCTAGGCCGCACTATTAGCGACTGGCCCAAGATGCATGCCCTTAGTCATATATTTTTTCTGGTTTTGAGTGTCATGCCACCGCATCCATTAGCTGTACCTTGTAAAACAGCGACCTGCTTTTCTGCAATCTCAGCTAGTTATATCCGAGGTGAATTAGTGTTGGGGCAAACTCTCTATTTTCAAGAGAGTATTTTCATCATCACATGACATTTCCTCCAGCTAATTTTTTCAAGTGAGCGAAATCCAGTCACTTATATTTGAATATTCCATGAAATTTGTAACCTTCGCCACTGCAGGGCTGAACAGGCGTCAGCTTTTCACTTCTTCATCTGCCTTGTAGACCATTAATAAAAGAGTGGTGATGTAACAGTACAGGATGTCTTCTTGTTTTTGAATATTGTATCGGTCACCTGAACCGGCAAGGCTACCAACAGCGAAAGACAGAATGGATACAACAGCAAGAGATGTGTCACTACCGGGAACAGAACTCAGGTCTCTGGATTTGGCCTCCTATTCCTTGACCATGGTGGCACGGTGTGACCAGTGGCCAACCACAACCTTTTGCCGTGTCGTTTAGTACTCCGTTAGAACCGATTCGCACTACAGTTCAGGTCACGTTTCTGCGGCCGTTGCCATAGATATTTTGAAACGTCGGCTGAACGCAGCTCATACGTGACGTGGCTACAAAGCCACAGTTGACCGTGAAACGGCGGATAAACGCAGACGCGCATGGTCCTACACTGGCACGTGACCTACTTTCTTTTTCAATTAAGTCCAGACTGTTTTTCTCTTCGTCTTTGGCTGTGACAGTGGTAAAATATGGGTAAGCAGGTTTTCGTAGGTGAAGCCGAGAAAAAATTTATTGAGCTGTGGGGAGAAATTCTTCGGGAGCATGACAAACGCATGCTCTCCCGAGCAGCAGAAGTGAGTTTGGTCACAACATAGCTGAACAGGTACATGAAAGACGAACTTGCTTCGCCAATCGTGTTCACAGAGCAAGAGGTCAATAACAAGGCTGACCCTTGTAAAAAGAAAGGAAGGGATTTTTACAGGAGGTTTTCTATTAAACAGGCGCGTACAGGAAGTGCCTCGGACGGGCACGGAGGCCAAGTTGTAGATTTGGAAGCAGCGACGGCTGTGTGGCAGAATTTTTAGACTTTTCATGCTGTCTTCGCAAATCACCCTACCTGGGGACCTGGTGGTTGGAGTGAGAGCTGCAGTTTGAAGATAAAAGGTGTGTCTTCGATTGCGAGCCAGTGAATCCGAACCCAACTTCAGCTTCTCTGCTTTCAGTTTCAGTATCGCAAGTTGTTTGTCACCTTCAAACGATTCAGGCTTGAAGGTCACATGCACAGGAGAAGGCTCTGCAGCTGCTTGTAGACTGCTCCAAAGAGCCACGGCAGTTTCAGGATCCATTTCTTTTTCTGTCTTGCAAATTGCTCAATGGACGGCGACCTTCTAATATTTGCGCCGAAAAGACACCATGGCAGCTGCAACTGTTACTGTGCGAGACTTCCCGATCAAGCCTCTTTCGCCTTTTGTTTCGATCGCTTGATCGACGTCTTGTTGTTCCTGAATCTCCCAGAGCCGGCCGAAACTAGCAAACCCCCAGCCCAGATCGCAGTTGAATCAACTGCATTACTTGTGACACGCACAACAAATGGGATGTTGCAACTTGCAACATCTATTATTGATAACAAAGGCCTTGTTGACACTGTCAACATGCACACACACCCATACACACTGGAAAGAGCACATGGCCAAGCACTTGAAACAGCACAAAAAGGGGCGCGCATGCGTATTGTAACTATAAGCCTAGTAACAGGCGCATGTACAAGTGTCATTACATGACAGTAAACAAACAACAAACAACATGGTATGCGTAAATCCACTCATAGCATGATGTCATGCGTACCCACGACACACGTGCAACAAATATCTGACGGTTACTATGGCAAATTTCTTCTTGCGCAATACCCGTCTGGCCGAAACGTGGAGGTGCTCAGTCCATCGTGAATGTGCGTACAAGCAAACATGGCCGCGTCTATCTGCGTTTGACCGTAGTGCGAATACACTCTTACAGGCGAAATCGTGAAGAGAAACTTTACCCTTACCGATTCTGGCGGCGCCTTCCATGGCTCCACTTGCTGGGGATGTGGGTACGTCATAAGCCTAAAGTCTCTGATTTGCAACAATCTTCTTTGAAAGAGAAAAAATTTTAAAAGCGTTTAGCCGTCTGTGAGGATTGAACTCGCCTACGGCACCGATTCACCTAGCAGACGAAAATCATTATCACTTTCCACTTCCGCCATCACGCCATCCTCGGCGTGATGGCGGAAGTGGAAAGCGATGATAATCTTCGTTTGCTAGGCGAATCGGTGCCGTGGGCGAGCTCGATTCCCACAGACGGCTGAAGGCTTTTACAAATTTTTCTCTTTCAGTGTGATCCCGTCTGCTCAAGGTCGCTCCCTTCAAAATCTTCTTTGACTATTAAATGCGTGTCTTTGCATAAGACCGAGAGAGACGGAAGAGAGAAAGAGAAAGATAACCGTGGAACTTGATATCCGTTTGTGCAAACTTTGTGACCATCTGCAGCTGTTCAATGCCGACATAATGGTATACTACGATCTTCTCATGCGTCAAGTCTTGTAGCATCATATCCAAACCGTATGATAATACAATGCAACCCTGGATACTCTTCAGCCAGAGCATCCTTCACAGAACAAAATCACAGTGGAATGTACAAGCACCGGCGCATTTACATTTCCACGAAACTACAGAACTGTCAAATCCCGGCGATGTCGTCGTAAGTACATGTACGAGTATTGGAGAAAATATTAGAAGTTCAATTACGCAACTTCACATTATCTGTCCACGTACTTTCCTTTAAGTTGTGTTGCTTTGCATAGAATAATTCATGATTTCCAGCAAGAAATCAATTTGCCAGTAAATCACTAATTAGACACATATAGCCATCCAAGAGACTGCAGGCTGCTGCTGGCCATGACAGCTTGAACGCAAGTCTTGTGTCGTGACATAGAGTTTACCTATACACCTACAGCCAACTGGTTGTGGGAACATTACTATTTGCAGCCCTGCTCTCATTCCAATGGCTGAATTCGATAAGAAATCATTAAATTTAGTACTAACATTGACCAATGCTCCTGCTTGAGTTCAACTAGTACATCCGCAATCTAGGGGCATTTGGTTAATATCTGATGTGACTAAATATAAACAGGCTTGCAATCGACTGATAGTTGTATGCGTCAAGACTCATTAGAAGAAGGGCGTCGCCTTTTCCTCTTGCTTTACTTTTTTATTCTAATTTAGGCACTTCCATCGCATGTCTTTTTCCATTCTCTCCTTTTGCTCCCAATGTAAACGCAGACCTGACTATTAGCGAGTGGCTGAAGACGCATGCACTTAGTTATATATTTATTCTGGTTTTAATATTTTGTGCTGTCAAGCCACCTCATTCATTACCTGTACGTTGTATAATAGCTACCTGCTTTTCACCCATGTATAGCCAATTATATCCAAAGTGGGTGTTGGAGCAAACTCTTTATTTTTCAAAAAAAAAAGAGAGTATTTTCATCATCCCACGACATTGCCCTCAGCTAGGGTTTTCAAATGAGCGTAATCACTTCACCTTGAATATATTCCATATTAATATTTGCACCCTTTACCATTGCATGGCTGAAGAGAAGTCAGCCTTTCACTTCTTCATCTGCGTTGCAGAGCAGCAATAAAAGAATGATAATGTAACAGTACAGGTTGTCTTCTTGTTTAAATTTTATTTTCTTGTGTCGTTTTACTGAACAAGGTTGACAACAGCGAAATGACAGAATAGGTACAACGGCAAGAAATAGTCACGACCGGGAAACGAACCCGGATCCTAAGTTATGATCTGGCCTCCTGTTTTAAATACTTGACCACCTTGGCATGACGTAACAAGTCAGCAACCACACGCTGTTATCGTTTTTAGAACTCCGTTACAGGTCAAATTGTGAACGAAAACGTAATCCTTACCGGGTTCTGGTCAAGTCTGCCATCGCTCCACTTGCAGTCGATCTCGTTGCCTCATAAAACCGAAGTCTCTGATTTGGAATACTCTTTTTTGACCGATAAATGCGTGTCTTTGCCCAAGGGAGAGGGAAGAGGAAGAGGTTAGAGAGAGAGAGAGAGCCGTGGAACTTGACATCTGTTTGTGTAAACTTTGTGACCATCTGCAGCTGTTCAATGCCGACATAATAGTATACTACGATCTTCTCATGCGTCAAGTCTTGTAGCATCATATCCGAACCGCATGATAATACAATGCAACCCTGGATACTCTTTTCAGGCAGAGCATCCTTCACAGAACAAAACCACAGTGGAATGTACAAGCACCGGCGCATTTACGTTTCCGCAGAACTACAGAAATGTCAATTCCCGACGATGTCACCGTAAGTGCCTGCTCAACTTCAAGTAGCACTGTAGTACAATAGAGTACGGGTTTGTGGTTACCTTCGTACGTGCCTAAATAAAAAGTATTGCAAATGACAGATAATTTTATAACTTGACATCGCCCCAGTTAGTGGTTTCAAACAAGCGACATCCAAATAACTTCAACCAGAAAATCCTATGAATGTGTAAACCTTGCTATCACATCGTGGAATATAAGTCAGATTTCCTCGTCTACGTTGTAGACTATGCAATAATAAAAGAGTGGTAATGTACCAGTACAGGTTGTTTTCCTGTATCGTTCCACCGATCGAGGTTGGCAACAACGGAACACAGAATAGGTACGACAGCAAAAGATGCGTCACAGCCGGGAATCAAACCCGGATCTGAGGATCTGGCCTGCTTGACCACCGTGGCATGACGTCACCAGTCACCAACCACATGCCTTTGCCGTTGTTTGGAACTCCCTTGGAGGTAAAATCATGAAGGAAGGCAATATCCTGACAGGGTTATGGTCATGATCTGCCATTCCTCCCCTTGTTGGTACCTCTCTAGACGTTATCCGCTGCAGCATTTCTCTTCCTCTGAAATACTTACGCTGGTTGTATGACACGTCTTGCCCTCTTGTTTTCGGTTTGTCCCGAAAGTCATAATTATCATCACCCATCTTGGAACTTTTATCCACCTTAGCAGCTGTTTCCAACTCTCAAAAATGATGTTTACCTTGCTTCTCATCTAAATGGCTTAGCAATTTATCTGCATGCAGTTTCTTTCCTTTGCTCTTAGGCATGTCGCAGATAATGACTGGCCTAGGTCCCAACTGGTGAGCTTCCCACCAGTGCACACTTAAATGTGAAACTTCCAATGCGTTTTTAGGCTCATACGAGTCAGTACATGCATGCTGGTTATGAAGGCCAGCGTGGAATGATCCAGACCTAAACTTTTTATATTACGTCACGCAAAGAACAGAAACTAGCTTGACATATTCATCGTTTTTAAAGAACAGAAAAATGGGCAGCCAGTTCTTTTCGATTGGTATCTGCATATTATGCGAATGATATCAGCAGGACAATTGGCAAGATAAACTTTATCAAATGTCAACATTGGTAGCCATAATCGATCACTAGCCCATGTCATTAGGAAATGATATTTTTTGACCTACACAATTGTTATGAAGAAAAGTAAGAAAGTATCGCCCCTAGACGGTGTGACTTGAATATTGATAACTACCGCATCACCAGTGAGGGCTATTCAGCATATGTTACACAACAAGTGGACGCTTATCTGAGATGCAAGGTTAGCCTACCATTTTATCTTGCGTGTTTAATGATTGCAATTGCGGAAGACCAAAGCTTGAATCATACATGATGTCCAGGTTATGGGCAAACAACTGACACAGTCTGAACTACAAAGGTGCACCGTATAAACTCGTGCCGCTTGCGCGCATAGTAAACACGGTGAGATTACCAGCATATGAAAGTGCAAGTGGTGGTATAAACTGCAATGCAATCGAGTAGTTTACATGTGCGGGCGGTTGAAAACAGGACAGTTCACGTCACAACTTCTCTCTCTCACACTCTGTCACTGGAGTTATCAGGGGCACGCATTCGTGGTCTTAGGATCCCTTGTCTACAACTTCCACATTTCGTGAATGGCTGCAATGAAGACATCTCGGCGTGAACTTGTTCGTCATCAGAAGGATTATCAGCAATCTGCGCTTGGCCTTGTCTAGAATGGCAAGCATCGACACTGATCACAGTCAGCGAAGAAGTGGGAGCATTGGTGAAGTATCGGAGATTACAGACGTGAAACAGCTGCATTCATTGTTCATCAATTATTACCGTAACTCGTCCTCATCATTGGCACTATTCTGGCAATCTCACATTGATCTTGTTCCGCTGCTCCTAAACTTCAGGGCAACAAGGACCGGAAACTGGCAGCTTCATATTACATGTGTGAACGCCTTTCTTGATTGTTTTTTTTTGGTTATGATAGCCTTACTTTTGCGAAGTCCGGATCAGGTTATTACTGTGACATGGAGAAGCTCAATGAAACACAACCGGAAGCATACGAATTAAGCTATTCAACGAGATAATATTGTGGCGCAGCGACTCGATGATTGAAAGTTACATTAGACCAATGATTGAGTAGGCTGTCAACTGGGACAGTAAGGGCGCGTTTGCTTTGTGGCCACATAGTAGTCCGTAATTTGTTTCGGAATTGGCTTAGTTCAGAGTAAATCAATCCCATTCGAGCTCAGTAGAGCAGTTTCCACGGTACAAGATAGTACCAAGCGCAGCCCATACGGCGCCGGGGTGTGGTCGGAAGGACACGATCGACTCTTATCGACCGGTCCAGCTCTTGATCGTACAGACGCACTCCACGGTTACTTGCAGTTAGTCCACTTATGCATGGAAGGAGTGCAGAACGAAAACTTAAGTATGCCCATGCGTACTTAACGGGTTTAAATTTAATACTGATAAAGGTCGGTACCATGCGTGAAAGTTGAACATTTTAATCACAAAATAGGAGATTGTTACAATAAATTATCCCCTTTGATGTGCTTCTTGTTTTACATACTAGGTAAAATGTGTGGATCAGCCTCTGCCCCTCCGAAAAATGGACAGAGGACATCAGCGAAAACAACATATTTTCCCTGGAGTGCTAATTTTAGCTGTGATCGCGGATTCAGTTTCAACCAAAGCAA
>JAOWAW010145351.1:0-10473 GCA_028565695.1 Nicola tetela | reverse complement strand
CATACTCCATGATTGGCCAAATAGTTGTGAGGTAAATCTTCAGGGTACCTCTATTCAGCAAATGGCTAATTCGCCTCGGCATTCCGATCCGTCGTGCACATCGTGGCCGGATGGCATGAATGTAATTTGGGCAGGTCAGCGAGCAGTTAAAGATCAAGCCAAGGTGCTTATACTTTTCGACTGAAGGAACAATGCTACCCTTCATTCTCAGCATTCCCTGAGGGTTTTCTGCCTTTTTTTCCTTTCCGCGAAATAGAGAACCATTCGCTTTTTTCCGGGTTGAGCTGCATGCCCCAGGTCTTTGCCCAGTTCTGTGCAAAGTCTAGGTCAGTCATCAATTCACGGCATGTTTTTTCTTGGTCACTTCCAAATGTGTAGATTGTTGAATCATCAGCAAAGATTGATGGCTTGCTGTTGACACAATCTGGGAGGTCATTGATAAAAATTAGGAAAAGGACAGGTCCTAATATTATACCTTAGGGGATTCCTGACGTAAGTGTTCCCCACTCTGAAACATTGCCTCCAATTCCTACTCGTTGCTGTCGGTTTGCTGTCTTCAACTCAAAATGGCTGCCTAATTTTTAAGGAATCTGACTAAGGGCAGGAGAACACATCGTCATCAACCTAGCAACCGTCCATAGCAACAAATTACACATCGGAAACAAGACCGTGTATATATACATGTACGTACGTCCAGGTGACAACGCGAAAAAGAAGTAACGCCCCGTGATTAGCCTGAGTCTACTGGGCAATCCTCTTTAAACAAATTTCCACAAAAAAATGGCGTCACGGGAGCAACAACACGTTTTGCAATTGGAGCTCCTCCGTTAAACTCCATTTTTTCACTCTTACTCGTGCGTCATTTTAGTTTAGGTGTACCGAACTTCTACATGTATAAGCAGACCATGCAGGATCTATACCGGTGCCGATGACGGCCAAGGCAGCTCTCGTTGCAATCCTGGAGGATCGACACGCTTCGAAGGAGCACATGATCGATGGCGCGTTGCGTAGCGTGAGACAGGGAAAGTGGAGTATGAAAGCTCTGAAAAAATTCAGAGATGGGAGATTTGGCGAGGTGAAGGACCCCGCATCCCCTCACGGGATTCCTGCAATCATCAATCAGCTTGTTGAACTTCAAGGTGACCGCTGCCAAGATAGCGTCCAAGGCAGACACATGCACCATGGTAAAGACCTGGTACACGTAGGCAAAAATGTGAAAATTTTTGAACAGCCGTTGCAGATAAACCGCCGGATGCGACTCTTTAAAAACTCCCTCAAGCTTTATTCAGTAACCGATACTATTCCCCAAATCAAAAAAGAGTTCAGCTTTCACGGAGGGAAAAGAGAAAGGCATCACTTCCCCGTTTTGGGGGCATTTTGTGGGATGCGTGACGGAAGATTTCGATGTTTACGGGTTTGTTCAGCGTGCGTTCCTGTGCACGTCTGTAGTCTGACCTCAGCTCTGGCTCAGCTAGCCAGGTCTATTGCGAAACTCGCGCGCTCGTACCAGATCCTTTGGAGACTCGCGCGATCTTGCGAGATCCTTCGCATTGCTTGGCAGCCAACAAGTTAAGGAGTGCGAAGATTCTGATTTCTTTATTTGCAGAAAGCCTTTACGGCTTATACAACATGAAAGGGAAACACACATGAAAAGTACTATGTACAAACTAGTAACCGTGCAATGCAGTTAGCCGGGAAGCTTGGAAGAGCATATCTTGTACAATCATAGTGCTATTGAGTTTGGATTGGAACATCAGTTGAAGTGAAGAGAGAGACAGTCTAGATCTTCAAAGGGACTACATAGAGGTCGCAATGATAGTTATTGTTGCCTATGGTGTTTCGAGTAGCAGCAGTGATATGATAGCAGCGCAGCAGCAGCGACATTCTTGAACTTATCCTTAGAATTCTCCGCTTGAGTGTTGTTAGGAAGATCGTTGAAAACAGTGCATGCTTGGAAGACTGGTAACATGCTGAAGTAGAACATGTTGGGTGTCGGGGTGTTGAAAAACTGTTGCTTACGCAGGTGGTGCTGAATAGCGCGCGGTGGGAAAGCCTCATGATCTAAGTGGGCCGGAGCTATGTCCCTTGCTAATTTGTGGCCGAGCAGTGCTGAATGAAATAGCCGCCGTGATGCTAGGCTGTGCTACTGTATAGTTTGCAGGAGCTCGTGGTGGTTTCAGACCTGGAGGAGATTTCGTCTCAAGATGGTTTTCGCCGCTCTTCTTTGGAAGCGCACTAATCGATCACTTAGATACTCAGGGGGTGACACCAGACCACATCAACGTACTCAATGACCGGTCGGACATAAAGCTTGTAATACATTGAGAGAGCCTTCTTGGAGAGGGATGGACGGAGACAAGTTAGAGTACCTGGGAGAGGTGCAGCTTTCCCTAGCGTTCGATTTACGTGATCTGTCCATCTCAGGTCAGCTGATAATAGCAGACCAAGATGACGGTGTGTCTTGGTTCGTGATAGAGGCAATCCGTTGATATACCGGTAGATCTGTGCGGTTGCTGGTAGTGTTCGTCGGGTATACTCCATTATTACCGTTTTTTCCGGGTTTATCGCTAGTCTCCAGTTGGACAACCAAGTGGCGGTATCATGAACAGAGGCTTGTAGCGAGGTGGTGGTCTCTGGGGCAGTTGCTGCGCATGTCATTAACGACGTGTCATCAGCAAACATTGTCGCATTAATATTTAATAATAATTATTATGTGTTGAGATCAGCTATAGCAATCGGTAGATCAACTGTGTAGGCAATAAACAGTAAGGGCCTAAAACCGAGCCTTGGGATACCCCAGCTGGGACAGCCAGCCATGAAGAGTAACTGCCGTTGATTTTGACACACTGACTTCTGTTGGTAAGGTAAGCGTCTAGCCACTCCAGGGCTTTACCACGTATACCAAGGTAATCAAGTTTAGCAAGCAAGCCTCGGTGCCAAACCCGATCAAATGCTTTACTTAGGTCGGAGTAACACGAGGGAACGGACTGACGGTTGTTCATCCCGGAGGCAAGTTTATGAACGAGACGTGTCAGCTAGAAAGTTGTGTTGTCCTTTTTCCGAAAGCCGGATTGGTTTTCAGGGAGATACAAGGACGGGTGTTTATATAGTGGCTCAAAAACGAGTCGCTCCAATGTCTTTGACAAGACGCTCAGCAACGAAATAGGACGGTAGTTTGTAGTAAGCTGGCGATTACCCTTGTTCTTGTAAATCGCTGTAACTGTGGCCTGCCTCCACTCATCGGGAAGTGTGGCGGTCCGTAAACTCAGCTAAAAGAGATGTTGTACACAGTCTGTGACCTCGTCAGCAACTAGTTTTAACAACCGGATTGGTATACCGTCCCCACCTGCTGCTTTCGTGGCGTTTAGGCAACGAAGGGCAGACTCTACTTGCGGTCGCGTGATTTCAAATTGTGACAAAGTATTTTCAGCAGGCAGCGAGGTAAGAGGGGGGATTTCGCTCGGACTGCAGGATAATTTACATTGCTGAATGAAGAAATTGTTCAGAAGATCCGCTTTATCACGATCAGACGACACAGCATCCCCTGATCCGGTACGAAATTGATTTTTGTTTTTGTGAAGCACCGTAGGAATTTATAAAGGCTTGGCAGGGCAATTCCAATGCTGCGATCATCATCTTTCTGCTTTTTGGAAGAGGGTACACATAAAGTGCAAAAGGGCGTGCATACAGTACCAACGTTAGCTACTGATAGTCAGGACCAGCTCAAGTTTCAGTGGACATCAGATGACGACGACGAAGATCTGTGGCAACTTGTATCCAGAACGAAACCTGTAGGAGGCCGTAGTATACGTGGGAAATCTGCGCAATGACATCACGGAAAGGGGGTTGCTAGAATTCGTCAAGAAAAGGGCCATCAAGACCGCTCAGCCTCCCCCGACAGTACATAACTGCAGTATTTTTACCAAAGACTACACCCCAAAACGCTTGTGATGCCGACAACCCCTTGGCCAAGACTGACTCGTGCGCAGCACGATTAACAATAAATTCGAGATCGTCTGCACTGCTGTGCACCTCCGGTTTCTGGCCTGGATGAACATATGCCCGCCCGTGGAACTTTGAGAAATACGCAAACGCCAAAGCAAGTGCTAACACCGAGCCGATGCCCCCTTCGGCTGAGGCGGAAATCAACGAAAGTTGAACAGAATCAAGGAGAGCAATCCATGGACGCAAATGACCAAATCGACCAAAAACAACGCTAAAAACCTGCTAACCTTTTTTTTATCTCTAAATGCGCGCAGTATCTTCAACAAACTTGACGAACTCTCAATCATGGCCAAAACTTTCAACCCTTTGTTTATATGCGTCCAAGAAACGTGGTGTATCCATGGCGGACCGAACAACCTTTATCAAATTGATGGCTGCAATCTCTACCGCCGTGACAGGCTCGCCCAAACCGGAGGAGGAGTATGTGTGTATGTTAGCAACACCTAGACTCAGACCGTTCAACACCTTCCAGATTTGGAAAGTGACATAGAAACACTTTGGTTAAAAATTGCTGTCAAAAATATGAACACTCCTATAATTTTATCGTCATTATACCGCTCCCCGAACACCCCTGTTGAACCTTTTCTTTCAGCTCTAGAGGAGTCTCTAAGAAGAAAATGTCAAATGTCAAATCACTACACCTTTTTAGCGGGCGACTTTAATGCTCGCAATTCTGCCTGGTACGCTGAAGATTTAACGGACGAAGCCGGTGATAATCTTCATCAATTATTTTCTACTTACAACCTTGAGCAACTAAACAACTTTCTCACAAATATTTATGCTGGGCAACTTCGCTCTTGCTTGGACCTAGCTGCCACGGATATTCCCAGCGTTCTCATAAACAGTCTACCTCCGGCGGGGAAATCCGATCATGTTACAGGCAAGGGAACCATCCGTCGCCTTCAGCCCGCCGTCGAGAAACGTCTTATCCGGTGCTGGTCAAGAGCCAACCTTTCAGAACTAAAGAAATCCATTAAGGAAGCAGACTGGTCCCGCGTCCTCAATGAATTTGATGTTAACACAGCTTGGAAATGCTTAGCTCTTGAAGCTGGCAACAGAGCATATACCACAAAAGCTAATACCAGAAACGCTAAAACCCCGCCCTTGGGTGAACGAGCAGATCGCTTGTGAAGTTAAATTAAAACATCAGGTCAGTGTCGCGATCGTTATAGGTTCGGTAGACTAATTAACTAACGCGGAGGGGAGGCCAACGGCCTCACACAAGCGACATCTCAAATCATTTATTGTTGTTGATTAAAGAAGAGGAGAACTGAGAGAGGTTGAGAGCGAGAGAGCATGAGAGTGAGGCAAGTAGTGGTAGAAGGGCGGTGACCTAAAATTAGTAACAACGTACGATGGATATAGAAAGGTCAAAGGGAGAACTCAGGTACGAGAGAGAATACCACCTGTACACATTAGGGATCGTCATTACGCGAAGAAGTCGTGACAAGCAGGTCGCTTATGAAGTTAAATTAAAATTAAACATTAACTCTTTCGTCGGTACAAAAGAGCACCCACGCAGCAAGCTTGGACAGACTTTCAACGCCAGCGCAACAAAGCGAACGCAACAAAGCGAACGGAGTAGTCCGACGTGCTAAATCTGCCTTTGTCCTTCTCCCTCAGTACTTGAGATGTGAATGCTGTCAAGTCATTAGCATCCCTTGCATGACGGCATCATGCCAACTCTTAGAGGGAATCAGCTGGCCGTGCTCAGATGGCGCGTCACTTTTTAGCCCCGTGTTTTTCTTTTTCTTTCGGCGAGAGGAAGTCAGCTCCTCTACGTTCTGTTTTGACGAGGACTTCTTCTCTTCATAGACTAGATTGAGCTTTTCTTTCATTTCAGCCAGCATTTCTTGCTCCTCTTTTAACCGTGTAGCTACTTCTTTGACCTTACCAGTCAGTCGGGCTTCGCGATCACGGACCTCCTGGTGTTCCTCCTCAAGCTCTTGACATAAGGACTCCACCAGTTCAAACACTGATCGAAATGCATTGGTAAACGCTCCGCCGATGCATTTTCCGGGTCCAGACTTTCCAATATGGAAGGCAATTGGCACTTTACAAGTGAGGCATACCTTCTCATCCTCAGCAGTTGCCTTCCTTCACTGTGATTCGCAGTCCCTCACAGGAGCGCTCGGATTTCAAGCTTCCTCCATGAGCTAATAATTTTTTTTTTGAAGATGGTTCCATCTAGACGCATTCATTTGATTTTTTCGAGAAAAAGACCCCTTCCTTCTTTAAACTGATTTCACGCGAAGAAAGTAATCACTCCACCGTGTATTATCGTAATATTTTTTACACCAAACGCCCATCGCAAGGTCCTCAAACAGAGCTGTCCTCTAAAAAAATTGCAACCGCTAGAAATTTCAAGTAACAAAGAACATAGGGGAATTCACAACAATAGGAAGTTTGCTGAAACAAAGAATCAACTTGGTACTATTTTCCAATTTTTTTATTTTTTCAAACATTTTTTTCAAAAAAAAAAACTGCGTGCACAGAAGGTGAGGACGATGTTACGTGTGATGTATTTAGCATGCCCATGCGTAGATCTACGCATGATCATAGCGAGAAGCAATCGAAGTCACAGTTCGAAACTAGCAACAGTCTCTTTAGACGAGACATGCAATGGGCACGGCACAGCTAATCCTACAATTCCGACAAAGCATCCTCTAAGTCCACCTCTACGCAAGTATCATTCTTACTAACTACGAGTGACATCAGCCAACTAGTTCTCGTCGTACAAAACCTACAGATGGCTTTCGAAGAGGAATGATTAGCCTCTCGTGATAGGGAACTCCGGCTGCACCAAAAAATCAAGGAGCTTACAGTACAAGTACGCGACTTGAACGAACCTCTCAGCGCGGTTCGCACGGAGACGGCCGCTCGCGAGGAAAAAAATTAGTCAGCAAATTCACGACATCAAGGTGTACAGTACGTCAAATCGAAATTCCAAGTCAACAGTCAGAAATGACGCCGTGCTAAAACGGCCATCTGGTCCTCGGACTTCAGAGGCGAATCAAGAACTACAGAATACCATGGTAATTCGGAACACTACTATTATGACAAGCACGAAAGACCGTAGCTCTGATGCTCCTCAGTCTTCTGACGAGGACGCCACTGCTGAAGTTAGACGCCCGACATACATGTACACCTCAGTAGTACGTCGAAATCGTACCCATACAAACAAGACTTCCATGGACTGCCATCCACGGGAGCAGGTGAGCCAAAACAACAACGCTGGCGAAATTACCAAGTCCCACTCAGTTTCAACACCTGAATTCGCACCACTAGGGATGATGATTCTTGGCAATTGGTCGTTTCAAAAAAGCCCGCTGCCAAAAAAGCCGTTCTTTACCTCGGAAACATTAGCCCAGAAACAACGGAAGACACATTATGTAAGTTTGTTCAGACTAGAGCCAAATGTCTTGGCATTACAGCTCCGAAGGAGAACCGTGACTGTAAAAATTTTTACCGCGGTGAAGACACTGGTGGAAGCGCCGGAACGAGAATCACCGTCGATGCCCAAGTCCTGACAATAGTAAACAACATGTCTTTTTGGCCTAAACCAGCTTATGTGCGGCTGTGGAAATTCAGGGAACAGTCAGCTGCCACTCTATCGGCTCTCTTCATAGAGAACTTTCGAGCTTCATCTGGAGAAACGATACAGTCTTAATTAACGTCATATGGAAGCGTCTGAACCGACTCGACCGAGTGCAACGACAAGCTTTAAACAGCAGATTTCACATCTCAACATTGCTTCATTTAATGCCCAATCACTTCGCAATAAAATGATGGAGCTCTCCGAATTTGTCGAAAACAATCTGGTTCATATTCTCGCTGTATCAGAATCATGGCTTGGCCAAACGATCCTGGACAGCCTAATCACTATCCCAAATTATCAACCACCGTATCGAAAAGACAGAAATGATGAAGGAGGCGGGGTATGCTTGTATATATCAAACCAAATCCCCTGTCGACGTAGTACAGATTTTGAACATTCTGACTTGGAACTGATTTCAGGGGTCGAAGTGTTCCTTCCTCAGCTAAACACGCTCTTCTCATTGGCTGCTGCTACCGTCCACCAAATCCAACGCCCAGCTTTTATAAGCTCTTAGAAAGCTCGTTAGAACCGGTCGCCCGTAAGGATATCATCCTTGTTTAGGACTTTAATGCCGAAAATAATGCGTGGTCGTTAACGGACACTACGAGCCGAGCAGGAATTGCTGTCAAAGACTTGATGGACAGCTTTAATGTTTCCCAACACTGCTCATGACCAACTCATCTTGACAACGATCATCGACCCAGTAGCCTTCTTGACTTGGTATTTACAAATTTGCCGGATGACTACTGTAAATGCACAGTTTTGATGGAACCTATCAGCTCGTCAGACCACCTGCCGTTCTAGTGCATACCAAACTTGAGAATCCGTCTTCAGGTACAACCGCACAGTTATACCATCTGTCCGGAGGAGATGGAAATTCCACTTGAAAAATTGCGTGGCAATGCTAACTTCTTTTTCACCTAAGAATTGGCAATTTCTACATAGCCTGGATCTAATGAATATGAATGATCTCTGGAGATATTGGAAGGAGCAGTTTTTCAATCAGGTTGAGTGTTTCATATCAACCTGCCCTGGTACTGCAAGAGCTGGTGGAAATTGGGCCCCTTGGTTTACACCGTCCCTACACAGTGTCATCAGAACAAGAAACAGGCTGTACTGACGGGCGGGGAGTACCCGTCTGCCCGAGCATTGGCAAAGCTAATGCTCACTTCGGAACAAATGTAGTAATACCATCAAAGCAGTGAAAAGCACCTATCTAAAGAGACAGGCCGGTTTGCTAGCAGACACAAGGTGCAACTCATCTAAATGGTGGAAAATAGCACCTTCTTTATGCAGTTATGATAAAGTGAGTTATGATTCTTGCATTTCCCTCTTTGCGTTTGAGTACAGATGACTTCGCTTTTTCAGATGAGCAGAAAGCAGATGCATTGAGTGATGTCTACATTAACCAAAATACGTCCTTGGCATCCGAGTGCTTCCCTTTTGGTCCAACGCAAATCAAAAGTACATTTACCATTGCCCCTTTCTCCTGTGCTGAAATAGGGAAAGTAATTCGAGGTTTACCCTCAAAAACCTCTGCTAGTCAGGACGGCATTTCCTACCGCCTGCTAAAATAATCTGGCCAAGATCTGATACAGCCTCTTACTGTACTTTTCAACCGTTCAATCGTGTTAGGCCAAGTGCCAGACGAATGGAAGACGGCAATAATCTCACCAATTTTTAAAGGAGGTCAAAGGGACCGCACACTACCAACAAACTATCCACCAATCTCATTAACTTCATGCGTTAACAAACAACTATTAAAATATCTGAAGGACCACTCACTTCTCTATAAGCACCAGTCTGGATTCTTACCCCAACATTCGACAGTGACTCAGCTTTCTTTTCTACCACACAACTGGCAGCTTGCCTTAGATAAAGGACATCAGGTTGAAGCGACATTCCTTGACCAAAGTAAAGCGTATGATCGGGTGCCTGTCTCTGGGCTTATCTATAAGTTATCACGAGTAAGTTTCTCAGCAGAGTCACTGCAATGGGTTTCGTCATTACTCTGTAACAGGAAGCAATGTGTAAAAGTCAATGGAACATTTTCCTCTTGGGATAGACCCAAATGACCCAAATCTGGTATACCACAGGGAACTGTGTTGGGATCAACTCTATTTCTGATTTTCATTAACAATCTACCAGACGTCGTATGTGAGAGCTGCTCAATCTTTGCAGATGATACCACCACCTATTCGAGTGGCAATAACCTTCTTCTGACCTGTTCCAAGTTATTTGCGGATCTCGCAGCAGCTTCCTATTGGGCTAAGAAATGGGGAATGCTATTCAGTGCGGGAAAAAGCTAGCATCTACCAATTTGCAATCATGCTAGTTCGGAAGTGGAATGCATCTACATGGACGGAACTGAAATCACCATTGTGAACCAGCACCAACACCTCAGTTTGCTGATCAACAATAAGCTGACATGGGTTGACCATATCAACGCAGTCTATGTGACATGAACTAGGAAGATAGGCACGCTTAATAGACTCTGCCAAATCCTGTGTAAACGTACTATTTGCTGTATCTATGAACGGGTCATTCGTCCGAAGATGGAATATGTGTGTGCCATCTAGTGTGGCTGGAACACAACAAAGTTGAGAAAGCTCCAAGAGAAATTCTGCCATAGACATCAAGTCTCACTAATGCCCTTGGATATGCGGTTCCAGTGTCATACGTTGGTTCTCTTTTATAAGATTAGGAGCGAGATATCTCCATCCTACCTATTGGGAATCCTGCCACCTTCTTTCAAGTCAACTGCACCCTATAATCTGCGTAAAACAGTCTTCCCCGTCCCTCCAGTGTGTCAAGGCACCAGACACTCCAGAGTTTCCTCCCAAGAGTAGTCATTCTGTGGAATAAGCTTC
>JAOWAW010145340.1:0-10475 GCA_028565695.1 Nicola tetela | reverse complement strand
GCAAAAGCGCTTTGAAGGACATTACCTGTGCTCCTTCTCCGATAAAAAATATAACACCACAAGGTCAAGCTTAAGAGAAGCGGAGTGCTTCTGCAACGCTTTCATAGCCATTAGCTTTTACTGCTTCTTTGCAGTCCTTGCATGGCTGTCAACTCCCTTCAAAGTCAGTCCAGATGCATATCCCGCGGAGCTATCTGCCGATGAATCGCGCAATCGCGCATTACAAGCGCGTAGCTTGAACTTTTGTCGCGCAGCATAGTTGCACGGGTGATGCGCGTTGAGTTCCGCGTTGGTCACTTTTCTGACTACCGGCACGATGACTCATGCGTCTATTTTAACTGGCCTCCAGGCCCTTTAATTCCCGGCGCTGACGTCACATCAAAAAGTCGGGTGGGGCCGGGTTCGAGGCTAAGGCTCGCTCTGCTGTGTGCATCACAAATAACAGTCAGCAGGCAGTAGCGTTGAAAGCACTAGCTAGAAAAGGGCCGGACACCCCATTCCGTATTGGAAGCGTTTCATCGCGTGGCCGTCGGCGAATGAGGGAGACCTGCGTGGCCGGGCCAGGCGAAGAGGAGAGTGAAGGAAGCACTGATGATCAACAGAACACAGTAACGAAAGGGGTGAAGCTGATGAACCAGACCATAGCTTAGATCTTAGCCATATGTGGCTAAAACGTTTGGCACATACACAAGGAGTTCTTAGCTCATCGGACATTAGCCTAGCACCTCTCTAAACTGTCTACGTACGTATTCACACCGGGTACCAAGTTAAGACATATCTGATATAAGTATCTTCGGTGTTTTGTATGTTATTACTAGTTACCTGAAGAAGGTCCCAGTATCGGGGCCGAAACGTCGGCTTGAAATGAACATATCCGGAGAAATAAGAAAGTTTGGGAATCACGGTCCTCACACAGCGAGAAGATAATATAATATCTCATAGACAGCGAATGAACGCTCTTCGCTGGACTATTATATATATGTATAGGTATGATCAAGCCCCTACGGGGACAGTTACACCCATCGAAGATTAAAGCCGATTGAACACCCAACGAAGATGAAAGCCTGGTTGCTCTTTGGCTAATGCTTGGTGATCTAAGGCAGATACGGCTTCAATTTAACGCTTCCGATCCTTCTTGACACCCAAATTTAACACTATCTCTTCTTAAGCTTTGGACGTCAGATATCCTTCGATCCCGCATCTCTTCAACCTTCTCGGGCCGTGTTCCTCGTCCTTGTCCTTACGAGTTGATCATTTTCACGTACTCCGTGCAGTCGCCGTTGGGCAGACTACCGAACGAGAGGAATGAAGGGGAATGAACTTTTCATTAATTACGTGTACATACATACACACCCACAATTGTATATGCAATGTGAAGATCTACATATAGTTTTCTGCGTCGGCAGGCCGGCTCACCCATAATGGCCAATATTGCGTTGGGGGCTTGCGTTGGGTCACTTTCAGAGTTTCCTGCATCAGCCAGTCAAGAGATGTAAGAAGAGCCTCCGCTGCCCTCAATCTGTTTCGGTTTCACGAGATTATGATCAGAAGTCGAACTTAGGGTGAAGCGTCGCTACTTAGTTGATTATCCGTTGTCTTAATTGCCTCGAAATTCAGTGACTGGCTACAACCAGGTACTGGAATACTCATTCACCTGTACGGTAAATATTCGATGCCGGAAATTAGCTGGGATGTCTGGATAATGACGAATTTAACTGCTTATGGTTCAGTAGTGGTAGATCGCCGAATGCATATTATCAATGGTGATCGCACGCGGGGCAAGTCACATACCCCCAGCCGTTTTATGCTCAAAGCTTCCGGTGCAAGTGACAAGTTGACAACCCTTCAAACACTGAGATCGTATTTGGTATAATAAGGAAGGAAATTGGCTGATTGAGCCAGCCTATTTCTCTTTTCATTTAGCGTGATTAGCAGGGTTATTAGATTCCAGGGTAGCACTGCATCAGATCTGATATGACCATGCGGTGCCTACCACCAGGGGAGCCACCAGGGGTCCATGAGGTAATTTACTCGGGCTGCGAAAACTCTACCACCACATGCATGTTCAATTTAGCCCCTGCTGCGTCCTATACGGCGTTGAAACGCGTCGGAAGTGTTTCGCTGATGCTCTTGCCTAGGTTGGTGATGCGCACGTGCAGGGTTACTAGCTCACCGGCTAGGAAGTCTACGATACACGCGCACTTCAAGTCTACAAAAGATATTTTCCCGTACACGCAGATCGATATCGTATAGGCTCGTCGGTTAGGCTGTGTGCGCGGCTCGAGCGCTGTACCGTTACGATCGCAAGCCATTAATTTTATTTCAACGAGTCTTCCGGCCCGGGGTGTAATTAGCTGCAAGTGAGGACATCCACCATTTCCGACTGGGTACGCCCTTACCAACCACGAACGTCTTACAAGCGCCGTGTCTCTTTTTCATCGGCCTGTCTTCGATCCACGGCGCCTCCGAAGCTGTTAACGTTATTTTGTCAGATCAATTTATGTGCGATCAACTTGAGGAGGGTAACAAAGACGAAAAATCTCCTATCGAATTGAACGCAGGCACGAAGCAGAAGGGAATAAATGATCGATCACCAAGTCTAAGTCAAACAGCAGGCATTTTCTTCGAATGCATCTTTCGTTTCTTCAGCCACTGATGCAAAGACAAGTCCAAGTGTTCACTCTTACGTCATCTGTTTTTTTTTTCGCCAAGTTACACCGGTAAATGGTAATGTCCGCTCGTAGCGGCCATGGCCATGATCAAGTTACCCCTACCCTTATTACATCACACCGCCGAGGTTGCCTTGGCCATATGCATCGATGGCCATCCGATCAGCGGTAGGCGTCATCGCCTTTCCCGGTCATGCGAAACTCTAGCAGGCGCTCTTGCGGTAACTCCCAGGACAGGTCTCCCTTCTCTTGAACGCCTTGCGGCCTCGAGTTAGAGGACAGATTGTCATACGCCCATATCCTGCAGGTAGAGCAGTTAGGTGCGTGCTAGTTAGTCGAACGATGCTCGGTTTAGCTTTCAAGCGGCCCCAACACTGCTTTGGCAAGCAGTGCATGAATTCAGTTTTATGTGTGTGTATTCTTCAGCTTCTCTGTTACCAGCCTCTTCGTTCTCAGCAGATGACTAGCAACTTCGGATGAGGGTGTTTTGCAATTGAACGCTGCGGGGCAGATAGGGTAAGCCTCGGAAGCCTTGCACTCTGAATCGATCGAGCGGTTGTATAGACTTCACACACGAGCTAGCACTTGCAGTTCGGGCGTTGTACGACTTGGCACCTCGGGTGCTGCTCGACGGACTTACTTTTAGGTGGATGCGCTGACGTAAAATGAGTTCAGTTGGAGTTGAACGTTCTGGTGTAAGCTTCGTGCGTCTACTAGATCTTCAGACGACCAATCAACAAGCCTATCAGTGCGAGTCTAGCGAACATTACCTCACAGGAACGGCTTCCATAGCCGCTACTAGCCTCTTGCCGATGTTCCGACAAAGCAGCCGGTGGCGACGTCCGGCGAATCACCTTTCTCCATTCGAATGTCTTCGGGTGGAGAGCGAAAGCTGTGAACAGCAAACGGAGCAATATTTAGAGTGGAGACGATTGCCCACGTCGGGCAACGAGCAGCATCAAACGGCTGCCAGCTGCGAAGCTTGTGGTGTTAGGCAGGACCATGACAGTGCGCGCTCCCCGGTCAGTGCTGACGTTTGCTTGCCAGAGCGTTGCGATTGCCCGTGGCGTCCGGTGTCCGTGAATGGCCGGAACATGATGGGGCTGGAGCACAGCAATGCGCATCTGGAGTCGACGCAGGCTTGCAGAGGCAATACAAGCAGTACTGGAGCCAATTCTTCTGGCAGCGGCAGGACTGACGGGAACAAGGCTGTTCGACTTAAGCGGGTCAGCTCGATGTTGCAACGTCTTTCTAGTCAGGTAGGCCTCGGTGAGCACTCGCCCAAGCGAACCGCGAGCAGCAAGAACGAGCGCTACTGCCGGTCTCGTTCTTATTCTATCGATGCCAAGCTCGTACCGGACAGCTTACGGCGGACGGCTGGTATTCGGAATGTACGTGCTCAGAGCGATGCTGGTGCAGAAGGCCTTGTAGTAGTAAGTGGAGAAAACGACGAAGCGGGGTTTTCCTACGGAGTGACAAGCTCGTCTAAAGGGCCGGCGAGGTGTATTGTGCGAAGTGTCGCGGCGGGAAGCTGGGTTGAGAAGTTAGACGTGCAAGCTGGTGACGAAATTGTGAGCGTCAACGGTGTGTCGTTGGAGAACGTCAAGGATGTCGATGCTCTGAAATGCCTAGTCCGCCAGGCGAGGCAGAAAGCGGACGGCAGACCGACGCTTGTAATTCGGACAAACCCAGAGCCTGGAACAGCCTTTGCTAAGCACACAAACGACGAACATCGATTGTCCCTTCCTATTCTGCAGAGTAATAATTCTGCTTGGCGCGCAAACGGGAGCCGGCAGTCATCGCTCTCCTCTGGGAGTGATAGCGTCGATGCTGAGCACCTAGCGACTGGTGTCTCAGTAGTGAACGTGTTATCGCGTAGCCCCACTCATGCTGAGAGTGAAACCAGCCATAGCCTTGCCGCGGCTGTGAGTTGCGATTCGGAGCTCAGTTTCAGGTCTAGCCAAAGCGATATCGAAGTCAGCACCGACCCCCTTGAAATTGGACTCCGTCGAGGAAGCCGAGAATCGCGACAGTGCGAGGGTGAGGGAACATGTATGGCTTACAGTGGCGAACGACAAGGACATGTACGAGCACACTTTGGAATAGACGATAGCTATGTATCTTCAGCTGCAACACGAGGTAGCCTCCTGCAGCTGCGCGACAATGCCTGGGAGAGTTCTTCATCTAGAGAGGACTTCCTAGAAAAATTCGCTATCGCCTTGGGTCATGCTCTCGGCCTTCCGCTGCTGGCAGAGCGAGCGTTTGGGGTAGTCTTCGAAGATGAGGAAAACCTTTCCCCAGAGACTGTCTACCAAGCAGGAAGAACAGCGGTCGGGTTGCTGCGGTCCGTTTCGATTGATAGTATACACGAGCCAGAGATTTTCGCCCCAGTTGAGAGCCTAAGTGTGGAGGCAGTCGATGACGCTAAGGTCACGAAAGAGACCAGAGGAATGTCCGGCCTATTGGTTGCGTGCGTTTTAGATGGTGAACATGTAGGAGAGCCAGAAAATGAAGTCTACTGTTCTTTGGATGTCAGCTCACGCGCAGGTGGAAGCACATCATCTGCTTGTGTGGATGCGAATGGCGATGTGAGTTGGGGTGATGATCTGCACATTCTGATTACTGGGTGTTGCTTCCTCACTGTCTCGTGCTTTGTGAGAGCTCGCCTTCACAGTGATCAAGACTTGCTATGCGCGCAAGCTGTTTTGCCTCTTGAATCCCTCTTCATAGGTGGGCCTGTGCGGAGAATAGCAGTCAAGTTGATTCCACAGGGCATGGTTAAAATGAAGTTGATGTACATGCAGAAGTCTGCAATGCTCCGGCGACAAATATCACTGGCCAATTGTGGTGCATTTGGCATCGCACTGGAGCTGGTGGTGCAACGAGAGCGCACAGAGGTACCGATTCTGATCCAGAAGTGTATTGGGGAAATTGAAAAGCGTGGCCTCAGCACAAAAGGACTATATCGTCGTAGTGGAGCAACAAAGAAGAAGAATGAGCTACGTCGTGCCTTTGAAAGCAACAGCAAGGCTGTAAACATCTCAGAAGAACATGTATTGGACATCCGTGTCATTGCTGACCTGATAAAAGAGTACCTGCGAATGCTGCCAGAACCACTATTAACGCAACGGTTGTACAACGACCTCATTGGAACAGTCCAGCAGAACAACAATGGCACTGAGACAGTTGACAAAGAAAGGCTCTTTGCATTGTTGGAAACGCTGCCAGCGCCAAACTTCAAAACGTGCCAGATGCTGTTTCGCCATTTCCAACGTGTTCTTGAAAACAGCAGCAAGAACATGATGACGACCGAGAGCCTCTCCATCTGTTTCGGACCAGTTTTGATGAGCCCGTCAATCAGAAGTGAAGACTCTGTGCTGGAGAGGAAGAAGGCCCTTGCATACAAAGCTGCTAAGGAATTCAAAGCACCTGCAGCTGTGATTCAAGTTCTTTTGGAGAGGAGATGGCCCAATATTAAGAGGGATTCGTCAAGCTGAATGCCATTGGTCATTTCCTACTTGTGTACATGCAGTACTGTATTTGTTTTTGTTTTTTTTTTCCATCTTGAAGACACCCCTCCAGCTATCTCTCTCTCTCTTTATCACACCAGTCAACTGAAAGTTTGCTTATCATGCAATAGCTCTTATACGTGCTGCTTCTAAACAGAGATATTAATTGGTATATACAGGTACATATAATGCCCGAATCATTCTTCTCATGTACCAGTTAGGGAATCATGATGCTACCAAATTCTGCTATACTTTTCCGACCTCAAACGAGTAGATCAGTCTGGAATTTTCATTTCAGTGAGCCACGACTTTCCAAAGTGAATGGTGGTACACACTGTTGGCCATGGGAATTTCTCCTTCAAAGGAACTTAAGCTCTGTTTATATACTTGGTTTGAAAATTTAATTACATTGGCTGGAAAGCCCAGAGAAAGAACACCTGCTATTTCAATGGGTCCTGGTTCTAATGGTTAATTGTTAAACCTAAAAAAATCAAAATCATATTCTTCTTTTAAACTTGTTTAGAAACACTTCACAGCAATTTTATCATCTACAGCAGAGATATTGAATACAGAAGTTTGTCAGCCATAGTTTTCAGAAAACATTAATTTTCAGGAAAGGCCATTCACGCTGGGAGAATCATAACCAATCATTTTCTCATTCACTTTACTCTGACTGGGAGCTTGGTCGCCGCAGGTTCAAGTCCACTGTGCGCTCCCAGCCAGAGTAAAGTGAATGAGAAAATGATTGGTTATTATCAATATTGTAATTCCTGCTCATGTAGCTTTTAGCCTGTGATAAAACAAGATTTCAGCAAAAACAGAAGAGATTCAGAAAACTTAAACTGCAGGAAAAAATATACAGGTACACACCATTTTGGATGAAACTTGGTACAAGACCAGGGTTTATTTTAGTCTGAGGGGGGGGGGGGGGGGCAACCCACCACCAGTATAACCACCTTTTCATCTTTGCACAGTTAATCACGCTATAGCTATGACACTGGGACAGGGCTCTTCATAATTACTTCAGTGCTGGGTGCTTTATCAGCTGTTGCTCAATATAGCTACTTGGTATCTTCTGCCTGGAATAAAAATAAGGAAACTGCTTGAGTCATTGATCTGCACAAGAACCCAAACAAGATCTGCGTCAACATATATTTTGTCTATTCACATTCAAACGATTCACTTGCCTCAGCTTGGAAGTTAGAACACAGATGGGCTTGTGTAGCAGGGACTTAAAGCCATTCTTCCCATTTATCTGACATATTAAAATCAAAATTTTTCAGACAGACCTCTTTAATCCTGTTCCTGGTGCTCACACAATCAGATGTTTCAAATGTCTAACTTCTCTACCTTCCAACACCACATCATCTGGTTACCAACAAGCTCGGGCACAATGACAACGTAATAAAGCTCGCAGAAAAAAAGAATAAAAACAGGAAAAATACATATGCAAACCAGACAAGCAAAAGCTGTCAATTCAAAGTGATTGAATATTCCCAAGCACAGTGCAACATTTACAACAAGCACCTCCAAATTCATTCAAAATCATTGCACTCAACAATACACAGAAAATTGAAAGAGAGCAAGGGAATGTGCAGTTGTGACAAGTGAACTTCAAGATGTTCAGTAAAGAATCTACCAAACTGCACTCTCCCCTGGAACTTAGTTCACAGTGGCTGAGGTGGGCATCTTGTTGAGACCACATACACCATCACCACGGTAGACAAGATAATAGCCCTGAAAAGGCAAACACAATCATATATAAAAGAGTGGGCCTTCGTTAAGAAAGCAAATTGTATATAGAAAATCCCACCCCACCACAAAAATTACAATTTAGCAAGTGGGAAATAGGCTTGGGACAAAGCCCAAGACAAAATTTTCATGCAATTTTTGAAAAAATATATTGCAGCTGCCCAAAGAAGAGCTATCAAATGCTAATGAAAAGGAATAGCAAAGATGATAAAAACAAACAAAACAGTGCAAGTGTGCAAGAATCATTGAAAGACCGATTTACCTCCTCGCCCCAGGAACTGCCCCAGCTGTTCTTGATGATCCAGTATGGCTTGGAGCCCTCTGCACGAGCCAAACATAGGAGGAGGAGGAGGAGGAGGAGGAGGAGGAGGAGGAGGAGGAGGAGGAGGAGGAGGAGGAGGAGGAAAAATGGGGACAAGTTAAATCAACAACTGAGACTCATCCAAATAGCAGTGTAAAAGAGAACTGCAACAACTGAGACCATTTCGCTACCCAAACTTACCTGTGCCATAACCAACAATCAGGACACCGTGGTCAAGATGGCTGGGGTTGCAGAAGATCTTCCATGGGTGTGAGATGCCACCAAAGTAGAACTACCCAAATGCAAACAAATAGAATCAACAGCATTGATTTCCCGACCAAAAACTGCAAATTGTCTAACAAAATTGTTATTTTTATTACCAGAAGCCCAGGCAAACTAACAAGTACCAATGGAATGATAAAATAATCTAAAATGCCAGTGCATGCTCTGACTACCACAAGATGGAGACTGGTCAATGTTGCTAATAATCTTCTATTCAGTAATAAGATGGCGCTCTTCAACACAATAGCAGTCACTGCACAAGTATCTCCAGTGTCAGCATGGACTGTTACATAGGCACAAATGTGCACATGCATGCTCATAGACTTCCACCAAGAACTACATGTTGTGACAGTGTGAAACCATACAACCCATGGTTTGGCGGCACCAAAGCAGTCAAAACAAGAATCTGGTTAAACACATTGTTACATCCAGAACGTTGTTGAATTCACTCAAACCATGGCCTGTGAAGACCAGTTATCCATTACCTGCATGGCAGCGGCATTGATACCAATGGAGATTGGGCCATTCTCAGCAAGCCAGGCAGCCATTTCTGAGGAGGACAAAAAAAAAGAAATGTATTGACAATTGGTACAATGTCAAACAGATGGTACATATGTTTCCAGTGAGAGTGCAAACTGGCTGTTGAGCCTCATCAACATTGCATCTCTCTCATGCAAGCATGCACAGACAGACAGACACACTATTGCATGTCTTCTCCCTAGAAATCCCATCTTCTGACAGTTCTCTTGGGTTTCTTTCCCTTGCAGTCTAGATCTGTGCCTATTTTGATACTTTAATGAAAAATTCCAAACCAACAACTCAGGAGACAGAAACATTGTATAACACAGAGGATACAACCATCAAAGATAAAGGACCTGGAGAGAATGAAGAGTTAGAGAAAGAGAAAGAAAGAAAAAGAGAGAGAGAGAGAGAGAGAGAGAGAGAGAGAGAGAGAGAGAGCAAAGTATCATAAGTTAAACTCATTCTTACGCTGCTCATCAGTCGACAGGGCAATGGAGCCATTGATGTCAACAACAGCCTTGCTCTTAACAAAATGACACTGGCCATTTCTACCGGTGTATGGGTAATCAGCCTCCGTCTCCAGACCACCTATACAAAACAAACCAAACAATGTGACCATGAAAATGAAGCAACTTAAACATTCAACAATAGAGGACACACTAGAAGGAATGAGGGATAAAGAAGAGAACTGTGTTCCAAAGAGAAGGAGAGTGGGGTTAGGAAAGCTGACCAGAAATTACTCAAACAGAAAAAAGGAACAACACAAAAGGAAAACAAATACTTACCAAGAGACATGATCTGCTTGTAAGCATTGGATGGCAAGCCACCCTCACAACCATGGTCAACCTTGTCACAGTCAACAAGCTCCTGCTCAGACAAGGAAATCAACTTGCCCTTCTTAATGGCCCACTGACCCTCGATGTTGCCAGTGGTGGAAAATGCCCAGCAAGATCCACACTGTCCCTGGTTCTTTACAGCAGTGACAACACCTATAGCAGAAGGTATGCAATTTCACTCAGAACCAAAAAATCCATTCTTGCAACTCAAAATTCACTAGTCTGCATGGAAAGGTTAGCCTTAACCCTTGAATGCTAATCCAAAGCAGAACCATAACCCACCCCGCTGAAGGCAAATTAAAAAAAAAAAAACAACGAAAGTCACCAGACAGTCTGGGCCTCTGGTGAACCTTCCTGGGGTAGTCATGCTACACCAGACTTGAAAAAAAAAACTGCTAAAAGTAAACAAAAAATAACCCAAAGACTTTAACTGCCACCAGGCACGGTCAACTACCTAACCACGTAAATCAACATCTGCAAATGCATCATCATCCACATGTGGCTTCTTCTCCAATGCCTGTGCACACGCAGGTAGGCATAGAACCATGATCATAGCCTGTGACACCTAGAGCTCAGCGGTGGCAGTCCCCTACCCCCTCCCCCC
>JAOWAW010145329.1:0-10477 GCA_028565695.1 Nicola tetela | reverse complement strand
GAGCCTGAAGCAGTTGCTTTATATGAAAACACATTCCCGAATCATTTTGTCGCAAAGTGTGGCATTTCAGAGTCCTTGCACCCGAGCCTGAATTTCGTGGCTGTAAGCCCAGACAGCTATGTTCAAGGCCCAGAGGCGGACAACCCAGCTGGATTGATAGAAATGAAATGCACAGTTGCCGCCATGGAGCATCCTACAGTTGCAGCAGTAACAAAAAAGGGTTTTTGCCTGAAGCGTCTTGACAGCGGAGCAGTTGGCCTTGATAGAAACCATGCATACTGTTATCAGGTCAGTGATTGAAACTTTGCCTGGTGTTTGACTGTTTGCTGTTTAATTCCTTGCCGTTGGTCAATTTGTGCTAAAAAAACTTGGAGAATTGGGAAGGTGGCTTTCTTTCCACAGTGCAAGCCATTACAATGAATTGATAATCTCTATCAATTTTGCTCCAGGTTATGTGCCAGCTGAGCTGCACTGGGTGGCACTGGTGGGATTTAGTGGTTATGTGTGGAGCACAGATTTATGTTGAACGAATTTTGTTTGATGCTGCTTTCTGGGAAGTGTGTGTTCCACAGCTTCATGCTTTTTTATGAACTTCCTGTTGCCTGAGCTGGCCTGCCCTAATTGTAAGTGTGTGCAGATGATTGCTGACACTATTCTTGCACAATACTGTGGCATTTCAGTCTGTAGTCATCCTATTTGTCTTGATTTTAGTTATACTTTTCTGTCATGTCAAGTTTATTTTCTGTCCACTAGCTGGCCATGAGTGTTGCTCATAATTTTCCACTCTTGCTTGTCTTTTTGAAGTTAATTTCTGATGCTTGCAACTATACATCAAGGCCTGCACTTGGTTTATTAGTGTTTAGCTGGCATTACTGGATTGTCAGCAGAGTTTACTGGTACTACTGAATTGTTCACCTTTCTCAATGCTTGTGCTTTGCATAGAGATGGTGTATATCAGAGCTGGTTTGTGAAAAAATCCTTTTACATTCCTATAGATCATGTTCAAGGAACCAACACAAATTGCTGTTGTGATTTGTTCATTCTGATAGCAAAGAAGTATCATTTGCAAAAAGCTGACTACCAACAAAAGGAGGGAGAAGTTAGATATAACACATAAGCACATGTAAAGTTGGTGGATCAATAAGGCAGAGGGAGTTTTAGTATCACAGAAAAGATTTGCAAGGGAGAAGACTGAACAAAGTGGTATGCGTCTTGACAAAGTGAAACCTTCACCTCACCAGGTATATAAGTAAAATATACAAAAATTGACAAAGCCCGATAAGGATACAAAGAAATGACAGAAGTTGTTCACTCACAAACTCTCTGCTTTCTTCAGCAAAGTGTAGGTTGGAAATTCGACAACACAGCAATGACCTTCACCATGTCAGAGACAATTTGTGACTGAGCTACTTGAATCAGAAGGACAGTGTTAAGAATTTCATAGTGTTGCATTCTGCCAATGGCATTTTCTACAACTATGCGGTGATTAGTAATCTGCTTCATCTGTTTGATCTCCTTCTCCATTTGCTCACTACCTTTCTTAAATGGTGGAAGAACAAGGTGAAGACCTTGAGATTGCAGGCCTGCAGCAGTCAGCGCAAAGCCGTTGTCGGTCATTGATGCCGTATCCAGGTTGCAGCTTCTCAAGCACTTTTGACTCCCTCACAATTGCTGGATCGCTTATAGAGCCTGGGTAAGCAGCAGAGATAAAAGAAATGTAGCCTACCCATCCGGTGTCACACCAGTTAACACCTTGTAAGTTGTGCAGCTCTTATAGTTGGAGTACATCATTGCATTGGCAGAGAATCATGACGGCCTCTCTGTCTGTGCTTCAAAGCAATAAAGGATGATGTGGCATTTCCAGTAGGTTGGAGAATCACGGAAGTTAGTTGGTAGATTGCGCTGCACATCCTTGGCACTCGGCCAGTGGAGGAGTTGCTCTAACTCTCTGGCAAGAAAAGGTATCCATGAGTTCATAATCGCAAATACTTGCGACTTTGAGCTGAGGCCAAACATGATGGTCAAAAGATCATCTATCAAAGCCTGGCGCAGTTAAATTATTAGCACTAAAAAAATTCCGTATCATAGGACAGTGCTCTTGGGCGACCCATCTTGACTGCAGACGCTTCTTTGTGTACCTTTAGTTGGCTGCCATGCTTGAGGTAGAGACTGGTGTAAACTGGCACCAGGAAGTCGTTCACCACACGAAAGGTTCTATAATCCAGGCCGGTTAGAAAACGAAATCGTTGCTCATCCTCTTTAAACGAATCAGGATGCCAAGACTTGGCAGCTCAGAGATCTGTTAGCCTGACGATGTTACTCTTCAAACGCCGATTCTCTGCCACTTGACTCTGCAGCACCTGCTTCAGGCGATTCTGGTAAGCAGCAAACGCATTCGCGGTGATCTCTTTCAGCGACTGAACCTGCAACGATGGCGCTATGCCAGCCTGAGTTTGCGGAGACCGGGATTGACATGTAAGTGTCTTCGCTTAGGTTGCAGTAAGTCAAGGGCCAGCTGCCTTGCTCCGTACCTCGAACGGCAGCCGAGGATTGAAGCTTTGTAATGGAGGATACGTTTGGTGTGTGAACTTGAAGTAGATTGTATGGGGATTGTCCCAAGTTTTTTCTCCGTTGACAAAATGCCATGAGCACAGGACAGTATTGCGAGTCACGTCTCCAAATCTCAACTCAGCGCGATTTATCCGTGCCACCCAAAGCTGTTTTGCTTCAGGATCTTTGGGGAAAGTATAAAATGACACCAGCCTCCCTTCGACAACAGTCCCCCTTCAACTCGTGCACTCTGCTGCACAGCAGTGATCGCGACCACCCATATCCGGCAAGGAACGTCAGAAGAAAAAAAATCAGGATCACTAACCTAACCTGGCTCTACTGTTCCAGAGAGCCCTGAGCGAAAGTAGACTAGCGACAAACAAAGTTTAGCTTGATATTTTCGGTTGACCATTTCTTCTGTTTTCAATCGCGATTCAATCTAAGACATGAGACAAGAGAGGTCCGGGTCAATATTTTGCATCGTCAAAATCCGGATTAGAGGGAGAGTTGCTATTTTATGAACTGGTCTATGTGCCGATAGATGTCCAGGCACAAAGCAATAATGTGGTTCCTGCGTAAGTTTAATGCCAAGCTTCGCCCAATGCTGGAGGTGTTCTGCTATGTCCGGCTGTTTTGCCCTGTCCTAGTTCAAGCTCTTCACCCTGATGCTGAAGCCATTGGAGAGCTACGGCGCCTGCCGTTCGTTGATAACCCACAGATAATTGCTGGCCTTCTATAGGAACTTCCAGCTTACCTTGCTGCATGTGATGGATGCCAGCAGCTGAGCAACGGAGAGAAAGTTGTCTGGTGGCAAAACAACAGCAATGAGCTTCCTCATTGGGCAAGTGCTGTGGAGAAAGTCTTGCTTTTGCAGGTATCATCCACAAAGGTGGAGAGAGTATTCTCAATGCTGAAGGCAGCATTTACGAAGCAACAAAATCCGGCATTATCTGATTATCTTCAGGCGGCCATTACTAGTGCTGAGAAACAATCACCGAGGCATCAAAACAAATGAAAATTTACTTTGTTTATCACATCTCTCAATTCATTTTTCTTCTTACTTCTCTTCTGTGAACTCTCCATTGCCTTTTCTCTTGTATATGGTTGTCCTGCCTTCCAATTTCTATTTTCTCTGCACTTCCTTTCTCTATTCGTATCTTTCTCTGGTATTGTGTTTGTCGCAGACTTAGTCCATCTTTGGCAGCTTAGCATTATGGCAAAAGCAACAAAAGTCACTGCTCTTGGGATAATTATGAGAGAGCATAAAGCAAGCATTTTTCTAAGGAAAGAGCATATTCTTCAGCATTTCTACAAGGACAAAAATAGCACTGCTAAGAGCATAAAATGCTAAAAAAATTAGCTTGGTTTACCAAACCCTAGCCCCAACACAAATTCTTACAGTTCTTCTTTCGAATACCTCAAGTTTCATTCGAGCATTAGCGCTTACTCTCATAGCAAAAACGGAGCAACACTAGTCGATGTCACTGATAAGCACGACTGAAGCAAAATCCGACTTGCGTAGTCATCAAGCAATCAGTGGGCGCGATAAAATAACCCAAGATTTTACTAACTTTAGTGATAACGTGCTTGGCGTTAGCTTCCCACGATAAACGGTGATTGATTACTACCCCCAGGAGCTTGCTTTCACGAACAATTGGAAATTTAATCTCTCGGAATTGAAGTCAGCTCTATCCATCCAACTCTCCTTTCAGGAGCATCGAACTTGATTTAGTTAGGTTGATGTTTAATCTTCGATCGCTGAGGTCTTCACCAATCACTGCCACAGCATTATTAGCCAAATTGGTTGTCTGTCTAAGGGAGTCAGCAATTGAGAAGATTGTACCTAGCACTCGCGTTCCACACCCTCTTGCTGGTCCGAGTCCACCTCGCAGCCCCGGAGCCAAGACGGGATGCACGAACGGGAAAAAATACTAGGATCTCAGGCACTGAGAACTGTTCGCTGCGCCATGTATAATTAGTCCCAATGATCCCAACAATTAAGACATGGCTCATTGCACGCATGGTGAAAAGAGAGAGAAAAAGCTTCTGTTCAAAGACTGCCAAGTCATGGTGCGGCTTGGAGAACAATGCAAACAAACACAGTTGAAATATGAGTCACGCGTAGCCATAAAAGGAAAGTTATACGGTACGAATCTCTACAGCCTGAACCATGCCTGCTTCCCACACGTGCCAAGCGGCCTCACGGTTGCTCTGGCATTGCTTAAAATGCAAACGAAAATTCCGAAAGCCAGACCAGGCCGCATGGTGAAAGTCAAGTTAAAGAAAAACTAATGCTTACCAAGGGAACGTGTGACTGCAGCTCCACTCAGACACAGCAGTGGCCGGAGAACACGTTTCAAAACATAGTTTCGTTTTTTTTTCTTTTTGCTGGTAACCCAACAGGTCCCAACCTTTAAAACTCTTTGATTTCTAGCTATACGTGGTGGCCCTTTCGAGACTTCAACTTGCGCGTTCACAAAAAGCACTGCAACAACAACGTGCCATTCTATCTTCTCCGCTTTGCAATTGTTTTGGGCACAATGCGGGTTTAATTCACCAGTAAATCCTCCGCCTTACTGAACTGTGAGACAAGCCACACATCTACTACGCACAGGCAAGCATGCTAACTTGAGACATACCCACTTCATGACATCAGAGACACAGGGATGAGCATGTTCAAAAAAGAACCGGCAGGGAAGACCAACGCTCTCCACGCGTCAGCTGAGTTTTTTAGAGCCAGACTGTAATTCTAATATAGCTACTTAAGCAGACCTAGCGATAGTTTTCACAAAACCGTTCCTGTTGCTGATTCCAGACAACAGACCAAAACGAGAACATTATTTTCTTGAAAAAATTTATTTGACATCGATCACCTTCCACCGCAACTCTAGGCAAGAACATTTCATAAGGAGTGTCAACAAAATGTACGCTAGCTAACATCCTCTGTAATAAAGCACCCGAAAGAAAAAAAGTTACCTGATGAAACTCAACAAACCGTTATGGAAAAAGGGTGTACATGTCAAGAGAGAAAAGAACCGCTCCCAGCCCTCTGAAACTGACGACGTTCCTCTAAAAACACCATTACCTCCTCAGCTACGGCGTCTGAAATAGACGTTACATAGATCATACGCATTGTCCTTGACATACTCTTTGCACAGGGCAGCTCTGTACTGACTCCCCTTCTTGAATGACTCTTCTGGCACTTCAACTCGGAGAAATGCGTTCATCGAGCCAATGGGCGTTCTAACTTCATTTACCTGCAGAGAGACATTACGCCACTGAACCACTGGATCCCACTCCGGTCGCCGGAATAACACTTTCAATCTCTTCTCCGCGGAGAACGTCACGTTGTACACATCCTTTACTTTGACCTGTTCACCTCTCGCCGATGATATAATCGGTTGGTGGTAAAATAGCTTATTCTGGAGCCCCCACATGTTGGCAAATTTAACTGTTAGCAAATGCACATGTTCGTCTCGCAATTGTTTGCGGAAAAGAATCATCCATCGAAGGGCAGACCAGAGATTGCGCACAGGCTCATGGTATTTAGGATCTCGTTAATGTGGTTATCTTGAATCTGAACAACCTCTTCATATTACGAGCACTTGAGTAGCTCCCTTCCCTGTCAACATTTCTCCGGCAACGTGTTGCTGAATAGCCCCTTGTCATGCCAATACGGTGTCGGAAGAAGTCCATACTCGTTCTTCCCCAAGCAATGAGATTTCCGTCAAGCAGAACACCGCATCGATCTCGTTCTTTGCTTGACCCGGCTACGATATCAACTTCCAAATCACTTTGTCCGACGATGACTTCATTGCTACGAAAGATTCGATGCAAGAGAGCGAACAGAACGAATGCCACAAGCCATCCGTAATGAGGCTGCAAAGAATTCCAACTCGATATCTCCCAAACGTTCAGACCTTAAAGGAAGTGAAAATACACGGCGAAGGACTGCCGACCTTTACTGCACACCCTGTATTAGTATCGCCTGCAGCCCGAGTGATATGTTGTGTATCGGGTCCGGGAGTTCTCGGGCTCGGCTTCCCCTCGGACGACCCCTCGGAACTTTATTTATTGCCGTCGTCAGGCCCGTAGGGGCTGATGAGGGCTCCACATGCAGCGCAGCTGCAGCTGTTTGTAATGTATGCCATGAACCGAGGTCTACCTTTCTAAATACATCGCCGGCGCCAGAGAAAAACCTTTCCGAAGCCGTGTGAATAAAAGGGAAGAGGAACAAATTCTAGACGCAGGCAGATCCTCTGAGTGGTCGACTCTCCCTGATTCGTCGTGTACCGCCCTAGGCCCAAGTCAAGCTTACTCCTTTGCCTAACCGGATAACCAGATACCGTAGCAAAATCAAAGTACGCCTAACCTCTGTCCGCGGGCCGACTCTCCCCGAGTCGTTTGGCTGTCGATCGGAGCGCTGAACTTTTGAAAGTGTTTTTCTCTAATATCGGATAGTGATGGGGAGTCCCGAGCCCACCGCTGATTTGATTGCAGCTGTTGCTGTGGGATCTGAACTTTTGCCGGAAAGGGCCACATGACTCATGCAGTTGGATGTATGTAGGTGGATTTGGTTCCGCCAAGCTGCAACATTTCCAGCATGCCGACACTACGCTTCGTGCACGTAGGTTTGTTTTAGTCGCGTCTTCGAGATCTACATGGTAGACTGCATGATGAGCATGAGCTCAAGGAATTCCATCGCTGTAAATACAATAATTACAATCTCGTTTGTCCCAACCAATGCAAAGTTGCAACTTGTAGTAACCCTGTCCTGTCCTGTATGCAATGTAGAGCTTCAGTGCATATGAGTGCTTCAATGTGGACATCCGCCTGCGACGGCTCCATGCACACGCCACTTGTTTATTTATTTATTTATTTATTTATAAAATATAGTTGAGACAGGATTATACAGTAGCATAAGCTAATGGGATACTCTCCTGTGTGCCTCGTGAAGCAAATTAACAGTGTTAAACAGTTTGCGGCATGGAGGAGACAAAGGAACTACAGCAAGACGAACACAGGAACTACATAACACCCAAGGTAACTGGTCCCTCAAACAGTCACTGTGACAAAGTCGTTTAAACGAAATTAGATCCAAACGACAAAATCTTGCACACAAACACGTGTTGGTTCCAAACTGTTTTTATTCATCCTAAAACTTCAAATCACAATAAAAACAATCAATAAAAACACCTTTTTAGGAAGACCGGGACACCTCAACAGTTTCCTCAGTTCTCTCCATTGCAGCATCCTGTGCGCATGCGCGTGGAGTTCATTCGTGTTGCAGTTCACAGTTTGCACATGTTCTCATGATGTCACCGTACAGTACTGATCGATGCATCGGGGAGCATGTGGAGCGAGCGTCGTGTTGTGGAAGCGTAAGGGAGTGAAGAAAGAAGGAATGGAAGAACAGGAGTATTCGCAGGAGAACGTGTTGGTAAATGCTTCTCAGTTTTTATTCGTTGGATCTAAATACAATGAATGCTTTGGCCTTGAGTTTGGTACTAATGAAAACCCTCGGCCTTCACATTTATGGTATACTTAAAGTAGGGCCTGATTGAGGAGAAGGCGACAGGGTGTTCAAGTCTGACACAGATTTGTGTAACCAGGATGCGCTCTCTTGAGCAGTCCGTGGCCTTGGTGCTACCTGTGTTTAGCCCCAGGGCCGTCGAAGCCTGTAATTTGTTCCGCAGTCGATGCTGTTGCAGGGGAGGTAGGCTGCTGATAGTTCTTGGGGGCCCAGTCCATGCAATAGTTTCCGCAGGAACTCTAATCTGCGCTGTTTCCGGCGCCAGGCCAATATTGGTAAAAGAAGATGGTTGAGTAGAGAGCAGGGGTGTAGTCCACTCAGTTCATCAGGGCACAGTAACTTAGCCGCTTGGAGTTGGATCTTCTCAAGGAGACGCGTATCGGTAGGACTCAGATTGTCCCATACGGGGGAGGCATACTCAAGTGCTGGCCGAATGATGTAGAGATAAACTGTCTTAATCAAGAGGGAGGGCATCCGACGGCGTAAGCGGTGGAGCATGGCTAGTGTACCAGCCACCCTCTTGGAGAGGTGGTTGAGCTTTGCCTTCCATTGTAAATCGGAGGATAGAATAATGGCGAGGTGTTTCACTTTCTGAGCTTGGGGTATTGTAGTGCCGTACAGTGTGAGACAAGGTGGCGTCAATGACGCTCTTCTGGACCCTATGATGGTCAGCTCCTCAAATTTGCTGGCGTTAAATTGTACAAGCCAGGTTTTAGCCCAGGCCTCAACGCTGTTTAGGGATGACTGGATCTTGCTAGTACTTTCGTAGGGCTGGCTTCTCCTCTGGGGAAGGATGAGTGCTACGTCGTCAGCAAACATGTACGGTGACACAATCACAGCTGCTGGTAAATCATTGACGTAGGAGAGAAATTATAACGACCCCAAAACAGCACTTTTTTGGGGGGAGGGGGCACTTGCTTTGATTGGCGCAAACGATGAGACTTGGCCGTCAACAAGGGTGCACATTGAGCGGTTGGACAGGCAGGAGGAGAACCATGTGGGGTCAATTGCAAAACCCGTCCTAGTCAGTTTTGAGAGCAGACCGGCATGCCATACCTTGTCAAACGCTTTATACACTTATCTAAGAACACAGCGTGAACGTAGTGGTTGGAGCTACCAGCAAGCGTTGTATGCATTCGTTGTACCATGGTTGCGAGCTCAAGAAGAGTGGACTGCCCAGGAAGAAAGCCAAACTGCTAAGGGCTGATCAAGTCGTTCTCCAGAAGATAGGCCAAAGTTTGTTTATGCGCTAGACGCTCAAGCACCTTGGATAGACTGGGAGGTAACGATATCGGACGGTATGATGACATTGCACATTGATCACTCTTTCCCTTAGGGATGAGAGCAACGATTGAGACTTTCCCCGCAGAAGGGAACAGGCCGTTTCGTAGCGAGGCATCGAAAATCATGGTAAGAGGTTCGGCTATTCTGGACCCGATGTACAAACATTTCACGAGGGCAAGGACGATATCTTACTTGTAGCACAGGCAAAGAACAAGAAACGATGGCGGACAATATCGAGCTGACGCAGCCCAACCTTTCCTTAGAAATACCGCCGGCTCTTCTGAATGAGGTTATGGAAAGGTTGGACATTGCAAATATCGGTGATCTCTTCGAAGTCGATAACATCAAACGAGAGATACGAGAGAAACACTGCCTCTACAAAAAAATACAGAGAAACACAAAGCCCTGAATATTGGTAACTATTTCGAATACAGAGAAACAAAGTTTCTGCACTCCTTCGCTACGCCAAGTCGATTACGTCAACAGTATTGACCACGCAGAGAGCACTAAGAAAGTAAATCCGAGAGCCGGGTACAGCAATCCGCCGCGACTACACAAGCTCTTGAGGAGCCTCTTAAAAACTAAAGAACACGATATTCCCGACCGTCTACTGCCCAATGGCACTACAGCTCAGACTGAGAGTGAGAAAGCAGAAGTACTCAATGGCTTTTTTGGCAAACAATCGCAAGCCTGCTTACAAGACGGACCAGTCCCACGTATCAATGCCCTACTGACGATGCGTGACACACTTACCAACATCGATTGCACGAGGACTGACGTGGAACGGCTACTATCAAAATAGGACGTCACAACAGCTTGTGGGGGTGATGGTATTCCAAACCTCCTACTGCGCGAACTGGCATCAGCGAATGCGTGTACCACTTGTTTAGCCTCAGCATCAAAACTGCTACACTACCCGTAGAGTAGAAGCAAGCCACAATCACAGCAGTCTGCAAAAAAGGAAATCGGTCCCAACCTACAAATTGCCGCCCTATCTCCCTACTGAGCTGTCTCTCTAAAGTACTAGAACGGCTTGTATATGCCCAGCTATTCCCATACGTTAACAGGCATCTCTCCGACTGCCAGTCTGGATTCCGTCATGGCGATGGC
>JAOWAW010145318.1:0-10477 GCA_028565695.1 Nicola tetela | reverse complement strand
ATACATACATACATAAATACATACATACATACATACATACATACATACATACATATACATACATACATCTGCCCTTAAATAATTGAATGAATATATACATACATACATACATTAAACAGAAGATAAACATTGACATAATCCTGAGTTAAACAGAACTCAAGCAGAGCACAATGAAGAACTAACACATGAAAAAACCGAAAAGATCAAAACAACAAGAAAAAATTACACAAACAAAACGAAATTACATCACCCCAAAACAAAACAATCAGGGTCCAATGCCCGTGCCTTCTTACAGGCTAAGTCCTTTAATTCGTTGGTGGGCTCCTTGGAGGCGAAGATCCACTGCACGAATGATGGAAGACTGGGTCCGTATTACATACATACATGTACATGCATACATACATACATACATGAGAAACAATTTTATTAACACAAGACACGATGCGTGACAAAAGAAAATAACACACAAAATGAATAAAAGGAAATCACACTTCAACGTGAAAAATATTCAAAAGAATCGATAAACTAAATTGAAGCTAAACAAACAGAAAGGTTTTTTGCATACATACATACATACATACATTCGTACATACATATGCCTTTAAATAAATAAATGAATATATACATACATACATACATATATACATACATTAAACAGAATATAAACATTGACACAATACTCAGTTAAACAGAACTCAAGCTGAGTGCAATGAAGAACTAAGACATAACAAAACCAAAAAGATCAAAACCACAAGAAAAATTGCACAAACAAAAACGAAATTACATTACACAAAAACAAAACAGCCAGGGCCCACTGCGCGATTGATGGAAAACTGGATCCATATTCTAACCCAGGCCATTGTTGTAGAGTGTGGCTTCTTCCACTTCCGAGCCAGACTAGCGGCTAGGTATTTTTGATACGCCACACACTCTTTGTGAAGGACGGCATCTTTAGAACAAACCAGCGGTGTTATGAAACCACGCAGTTCCTTGGCGACGGTAAGATACTTTTGTTTCCTTTGTTGAGAGGCACAGTTAGAGAGTGCTTCCCGCGAGGTGTTTGCGGAGACGTAACTGGTACGTCAGCATCAATGATGCGATTATCAAAGAAAGCCACCCGCTCACCCTCCCAAACACGTCGGACACTGCAGTCCGCTTGAAGTGAAGGATGTTTCACGTGATCATTTTCAGGTACTAAAGCTGGCTCAATCTCAACACCATCCTAAGCGATTAAATACATACATACATACATACATACATACATACAGACAGACAGACTTGAAAGAAGGAATTTTATTTACACAAAACACGATGCATGACATAAGAAAAAGACACACAAAATGAATAAAAGAAAATGACACACAAAATGAAAGATATTCAAGAGAAGCTACAAACATACATTCATACCCACATGCATACATCTATTTATTTGAAAAGACACACAATTGACAATACACAAGAGAAGGGAAACAATAAATAATAGCATGACAAAACATGAAAAAGAATATACATGAAAAGAGGCCAAAATAGTACGTGAATAGGGGCCAAAAAATAGTACCCAGGTAGACATACATACTTACATACAACACACAAATTCGAAGATTTAAATCGAAGAAATTAAAAAACAAACACAAACCAAACTGAATAAAAAAGAAAACACAAAACAAATTTTTGAAAGACATTGTGGTACATCCCTATTGACAAAGTACTTTGCTAAGGAATTGGTAGACAGTCTCATCCTTGGGCGGCTACAGGGAAGCTAGAACAGGGCTCGAAGGCGGGCTTCATCCATAAAAGGCACACCTTGAAGCCTTCGTCGCGTGCCACGCAGCCGGAGATCCACCGCTCGGATTATGGCGAATTGAGTGCGCGCACGAACCCAAGCCGAGTACGGGCGTTGCCATTTCTTAGCTAGTTGACTGGCCAGTCGTTTCTGATAGGCGGCGTACTCAATGTGGACGAGGCAGTCTGTCGAACAAACCAACGGAATGATAGAGACGCGTAATTCCTCTGCCACCTGGCCATATGTCCTCTTCTTCTCCTGCGCTGCTCTCGCTGAAATGCTCTCCCAGGAGAGGTTTGCCTAGACGTGAGAAGGTGCGTCGGCGTCAATGACGCGGTTGTCGAAAAGCGCTACCTTATTACTCTCCCACACTCCTCTCGCCATCCAATCCACTTGCAACGCCGAATGTCCAGTTCGGTCACTTGACATACATGCACTCATACATACATACATACAATACATGCATACATGTATACATACATACATACATACATACATACATACATACATACATACATACATACATACATGTACGTACATTTGAAACAATTTTATTGACACAAGACACGATGCATGACAAAAGAAAATGACACACAAAATGAATAAAAGAAAATTACACACAAAATGAAAGATATTCAAGAGAACCGATGAAATTGAAGCCAAACAAAAGATTGAAACGAATGCCTTTAAATAATTGAAACACAATGACAAGAGATTAAAAGAAGAACTACAACACAAAACAAGCAAGTATAGTCAAGAAATGGCAAACAGGACACTCAAGATGAATCAAGAAAAGAGAAGAAAAAGAAGAAGAGGAAGCAGAAGATGGAGAAGAAGTAGAAGAAGAAGAAGAAGAAGAAGAAGAAGAAGAAGAAGAAAAAATTATATTGGGCTTGCACACTCATTCTTGTCTTCATCGTGGTTGATTTCTCTCCTTGGCGCTTTTCACAAGTTGCGGTCTTATTTTCTCTCTTTGTCTTCGGACTCTCCTACCCTCCCTCGCATTATGGCTATTGTTCTGAGTTCTAATGTCAAGAAGCCAGGGGGCTGATTTTTTGGTTCCAGTTTTTCCTTGACTTGGGGTTTTTTCCTGTCACCACCCTCGGGCCGAGAGCGGTAGGTGAGAATTTATTATTTCTTAAAGTTTTGCTTTTGGTATGGCTTATAATTATCGTGTTTATGGTCCCAGTACCACTGGCTTTCGTTGTGGTAAGCCTGATGCAATCTCATTTCGTGTACTCATCCTCTCTGTGCACTGCTGTTGCCTGTGAACTGCAATAAAACCAGCCACTACTACCACTGACAGGTTGTCCTTGTATAGCGGCAGAAAACACGAGCATACTCAAAGAAAACAACAACAATAATGGTTATAGCTGCACACAAACAATGACAAATTATCTTCAGAGAAAAGAAAAACAAAATATAAACGAAGAAATGAGTTTACATCATTATACAAGTAAGCAAAGCCATAAATATATCAAGAGAGGAACAGACCGCAGAACCCAGAAAAAAATAGATTTGATAGTGAAACAAACGAGACAAAAATTCACTATCAAATCTATTTTTTTCTGGGTTCTGCGGTCTGTTCATCTCTTGATATATTTATGGCTTTGCTTACTTGTATAATGATGTAAACTCATTTCTTCGTTTATATTTTGTTTTTCTTTTCTCTGAAGATAATTTGAAGAAAAACATAACAGCTATCATACGTACAAACAAACAAGACAAGAAATTTACACAAACGGACAGCCAAAGAAGAAATTAAACATAACTGCGGTTCAAGGGCTTTCTGTGAGACTGAGTCCATGCAATTGCCTTCTGCTTCCTCGAAGACGAAGGTCGAGCGCCCTGATGATCGCGAATTAAGTCCGCAGACGCACACAAGCAATGTCGGTCGAGTACGGTTTTTCATACGTACCTACATACATAGAAACATAGTACATTTATTCACTTAATCAGATAGAAAATAACTCGAATATAACTCAAAGAAAACGTTAAAAGAGATGCGAAACAGCAGAACCAAGCGAAGGCAACTTAGAATGACTTTAAGGACAAAACAGCCATACATAATAGATAAGAAAAAACAACTATGGAGAATCCAATATGAAAGAAAACAACATACATGTAGGAAAGAGGAAGAGACAGAAGGTGAACCAAAAACAATGCATTTATGGTCAGCACAAGTTGAAAAGAGAAACACAAAAGTGAAATAATGAGAAAGCCAGGGTAAAAGACAACAAATGAAGAGGAAAAAGAACATCAAAAGAATATCACAGCCGGTCTGCTCCGTCTTGCAGACTCAGCCCAAAAACGCGGCGTCGCGAGATTAATCATATTATTGTCAGATTATTTTTAGTATTTCCCCTTTCTATGCATGAAATAATCGTTTATAAAAGAGAAAATGGGTGGGTGATGTTCAAACACGCAAGCCGTCTTAATTAAACCAAAACCCGGGTTGCAGTCGATGCGGTACCTACCGTGGCCATGGTGAGCCTTCCATGTACCAAACAACGGCAAGTGCGAAAAAAAGAAGAGTCCACAATGTAATACATAAATCAAGCGAAGACAATCTACCAATAGAACTCCAACTCTGATTACAGCAGTCCAAGTATTCAAGAGAAGTCCGAAGTGCACACTATCATGCTTTTATAGCTGGGCTTCTCATGGCTTTGTCTGACTGTTGAAACTGCTCATACATTTCCAGAGCTGCTTCCCGATATCGGCACCCAAAATGCTGACAGCAAGCGAATGATTGGTTTGTTGCTAGGCACTGATGTAACAGTCACTTCCACGATGAAATAAATAAAAATACTTTAATAGTCAATTCAATGATGAAATGAAAAATAAAGGAATGCCATTAGTAAGAACCTCTGATTAAACATTACGGTGGCCCTCTTTGTCCTCAGGGATTCTGCATCTGCCGGAGTAACAGGTTGATTTTCAATCTCGCAATACGAATGTCTTCAGCACGCAGTTCGTACTGCCTCAGTATTTACTCTTCGATTCCCTTCTCTCGCATCTCGTCCTTTTGAAAATGCGTCTTGATGTTCTGGTCGATTTCGTCTCCAAGCTTGGTGTTTTGTACAAGGGCAAGCTTGCAAACTTCTCCGAGCGGCCCGGAGAGTTTTTTTCAGACCCTTGTCGCGGATGTCACCCAGCCCGCCCCTCTTGCTTTTTCCGAAGTGTTGTGAATTCTGTTCGACACACATTCGTGAAAGGGTAGGCCTCAGCCATGGTTCCTTTTGTACTGCTGATGTCTTCAATACACCCGCCCTCGCACATAAGAGCTCCTGATCGTGTTCTGACGATGGTCACGGATCGACCCGCATAATCGTCGAACCAGAACTTGAATCATGATAGCACGGGATTCCCGCTCTTCCTTTATAATTCTACCAGAAGAAACGAAGAGAATTTGGCTGATGCCTGCACGAAAGTGATGACAAGTTTGTACAACTTGCGCTAGCACATTTTCTTCGTTCAGGTCGGTTTGGCATTATCCCAATACAATACAACAGGTTTTTGCCCTTAAGTGAAAGAAAACCACCCTTGAGACTTTTTTGGTTTAGCTTCCGCCAAACGTGCCTTCATTGAATAACTCAGTCGGCTGGATTTCTCTGTGTGCTCCGAGTATGACATTAATTCCAAACGTTATACTTTCTGTTTCTCGCCTTCACCAAGAGTAGAATAGTTCCATCCACGGAGTCCGGGCTTAGAGGCGTCTCGTCCATAGCCAGTTGCAATTGACGAGTTCCCAATCCTTCTCTGGCCTTGAGAGAATATCAACCAGTATACGTGTCACGTGCCCGCCGATTTCTCGGAAATCACGCGGATTCTTCGTCTTCACATTTTCACGTTTTCATCTACAAATCACCGCTGAAGGATAATTTGTGATAACCTCACATTTCATCACTCTGTGTTATAATAAAGTTTGGCTGTAAAGCTGTCACCCAGGAGCTACACACAGGAAAATGCAATCGATCTTCTTGAAAAGCGCCACCGGAAAATTCCTGAGTTTCTTGGAAGAAAACTAATGGCCTCGTAATCGACTAGTTAACCGAATGCGTTTTGGTGGCAAGCGTAAGGTGTACATTGATGTCATTGAGTGATGCGACCTCCATTCGCCGTTCTCCCCCAATGGTATTAATGATGGTCTAATTACCAAAAAAAGCTCTTAGAACTCCTAGCACGTAAACCAACACATGAAGTATCAACCCAGTCAAATGCTTTTATAGCATCAAAAACAATCGTGGCATAGCGAACGTGGCTGAGGCAATCCGACAAAAGATGCATGACTAGCTGCCGCCGATTCAGCAAACGACAACCTGCCGCAGAGCCATCAGGACAACTCTATAGACTATAGACTTTCCCAACATCTTGCCCAACGCATGGGTCACGGTTACAGCGCGTTTCCCTGACTGATTCATGCAGATGTGGTAGGCTTCTACTGTTATTGAAGGGAGACAGCTGATTCTAAATTTGACAGAATTGCATCTCTGATCGGTACATTTATGTTCCAATAATGCGAAAACTTTAAGACACTTCCACTAGGCACGCTGAACACTTCACGGGCTTACTCCTGCACAGCAAAGCTTTGTCTTCTAATCTGGGCAGGCAAAACACCACGCATACACACCGGGCGGTGTGGCAGTGATACGTGAGGCGGCGACAAAATATCAACGTACAATGATCTATCTCTTTGCGACGGATATTGACCAAGCGGGGCATTTGAACTGGTGCCAAATGTCTGCCCATGTTCATCGTTCTCGGCTATGCCATCACCCTGGTACTGACCACAAGCGGGTAAGCTCATGGTGCGCACTCTATCAGAGCAGGATATTTCGTTTCTATTCTCGATAGTGCAGTGTGAGTCAGGGGTCGCTCGATCCTACTGCGATACCTGTCAAGCCGCATCGCGGTTATGACGCCAACACGGCGCCGACCATCCACTAGGTAGCGCTCAACCTAAAGAGTTCATCAGAGCCTAGTGAGCCGTTGCTGTTGGTCTACACCTCTAAAATGTCGATGCGTAGCCGGACGATATTTCGGCTCCGGCGTCCTTCTTTCTGTGTGACTTACTAACAGGGAATGTGCTTGGTAGCAGACGAGCCTCCTGCATCACCTGTACCTGCACCCTCGGAGGTTCAACTCCGACAGTTTACTAGTAGATAATCCAGCGGCTAGCATGCGGCTACGTGAGAGGTCACGTGATGGCTCGGATATTGGGTACCCGAGTTGCATGCCGAACAGGAAGCAAAAAATGATTACATGCACTTTCTTGTCTGTCCCGGAATAAAATAGAAGGAATTTGAAATGATTCTTTCCGTCTATTTCCGGCAAACATGGTTTCATTGGACATGTTAAATATCACTGCTGCCACGGGCCGACCACCACTTCGGCCTCTCCTTCTGGAGGAGAGATAGCTCTTTCTGACTCTGCGACTTTAATCGATTTGTTCTTACTGGTTAACTCGTTCAAGTATAGCTGGCTTTCATGGAGCTTCTTTTGCTCTTGATCATATGAGCGCAGCGCGTACAATGTCATACACCCCGGACAGCTCGAGGCGCAGTGAGAGTGTTGCACATGGGACATCAAGACATTCGAGAGTTGCTGAAGATGTGGTTGACCGTGAAAACGTACGGACTGTTAAGATTGAAGGTAATGCGATGCCTAAACAAACCGAGGAGGAAGCAAGGGCGACTGTCGGAGAGAACGAGTGGGGTGGTAGACTTAACCAAGTGAGTCTCCTGGAGAACCCAGATGAAGCAGCAAGGACTGGCGACGTTTACAGAACTGTCCTTTTGCTGGGAAAAACAGGAAACGGAAAGTCTACAATCGCTAACGTCTTGCTTGGTACCCACTGGAACGAACCGCCAGAAGACGTATTCAAGGAGGGTGACTCCAGCCGAAGCGTAACGACTTCCACCCAAGAGTATATCAAAGAGCTCGAAGGAAGAAAGTACCGTATCGTTGACACGATCGGAATTGGTGATACCGGCTTGAGAGAGGAAAAGGTTCTGCTGCAGTTAGCACGAGGGTGCCATTACCTTCGCGGAGGGATAAACCAAATCTTTTTCGTTACGACGGGTAGATTCACGAAGGAAGAGCGAGAAGCCTACGAAATCTTACGTTGCCTTCTGTTCGACGATCGTATGAGCCATTACCTTACAATCGTGAGGGCACATTCAACCTTTTTCCTCAATGATCAGAAGTGCGAGGAAGATATCAGGGAAATCAAAAATAACGAGCATGCGCGAGACATCTATGAGCGCGCAGCTCATATTATTCACGTGAACAATCCCAACAAAGAGGAGAGTCCCAGTGACTGGGTAGAATTTCGTAAGTGTAGTCGCACGAAATTGCTTGCCCGGCTCGAGAGGTGTAACGCGCTGTATGTACCATCAAATATTGAGAAGTACGTCAAGGAGATTGAGCAACATGTGGAGGAGGGCGACAGGCTACGAGCTGAAATTAAGAAACTGCTCAAAGAAAATGACGAGCAGGAGCAACTTCACAACATACGTATCGCTGAGCTTGATAAAGAGCTTTCAGATCCGAAGGAAGAGGGAGAAAAGGCGAACAAGCAGCGGATTATGGAGGTGAAGGAGAATCTGAGGAAAGCCAAGAAAAAGCGCTCGAGAGATGCGGCTCGTCTGGCGGATCAACTGAAATTCCTGCAACGGAAGCTAGATGGGGCTGATGGTAAATCAGTGGAAGAGTTTTCCGAAACTGTGCGGAAGGTAGCAATGGTTGCCGCACCGGCCCTTTTACTTGCAGCCACTATACCAGGCGCTGGGCGAGCTGCTTCGGTGAGCCTGGCGGCATTAGCGGGGGTATTCACTATTCGCAAAGCTTGGCGTGACCTCTAGTGAACGATGCGAATATACAGTACAGCAAGTTGACACAGTGCGTGGGATTGCATGCAGGAAAGCCGGAAGACGTTCCAATCTTTTGGTACCGTAGTGACTCCACTTTGTTATAGTTTAAATTTTCTCTGCTAGATCATATCACTGTTCATCTCTCTCTCCCTTCTGTTATCCTTTGTGTGCTCTACCAATCATACCAGCTGCCGTCTTGTACAGATTTTTAAACGCACATGTAGTACATGTATTAGTATGCACTGCAGCAAGGCGAACGTTAATGGCGTGCTTACAAAGGGTACTAGTTCATGACATTAGATTACAATGTCTGCTGGCAGATAACCATGCATCTAATTTTTGGCAGTTTCTTCAGAAGCTGCTATTGTCTTTCCTTTTTCCTCTCTGTGTAAGGTTTTGAAGTCTTCTACTAAACTGTGCAGCAGAATTCTGCTCCTATCTGCTCAACAGAGACAATAAGTCATCAAACCCGGCAAGGATCTCCAGATTTTTGGAGCAATTTTCCGCACAAACCCCCACCCCCAGAAGTAAATTATGCTGTACTGATTGAGTGATCTTCTGGAAGTCCTCCAAGACGGCCTAAGGAAAGAGCGATTGTCAAGATTAGTCAGTCTGAGACGGTCGCTTGTATCGCTGGTCTTTAAATAGGGAGGACAAAACTTCAATTGAAAATTGGCGAACAATTTCACTACTGAATACCAATTACAAGACGCTAACAAAGTATGTGCCAACTTTTGAAAGAAACGTAATTCCGCATGTCCTTGATAAAGATCAGGTTTTTTCACACCCGGCAGACTGATTTCAAACAACACCTCAATCATCCGAGACATAGTATACTTCGCCCCCTCCTAAAACAAAACAATGGAGGAATGGTTCTGATGTTTTGCATTGGGAGAAAGGCCTATAACAGGTTGGATTGGCAATTCTCAAATATGTTCTACTGTGCAATTCTTTAAATTCCCTGAGGTTTTCTGCCAACAAGTGATAACAATCTGATTTACCAATTCGCAGTTGCATTTCTTTGCAATGGAAGGGCTTCAAAATTTGTTGAGGTAACCAGAGGGCTTAGACAAGGTTGTCCATTATCGATCACCTCTCTTACATGTGGTAGCTGCCGAAACACTAGCAGGAGCAATAAGATGGCATGCGAATACACAGAGAGTACAACCCAGCCGTGGGGCGTTTGAGATTAGTCTATTGGTGGTTCATACAACATTAGGGGTAGCGATCAAGCCAGAGTGCGAGGAGTTGAATAGAATACATCCATCCATCAATACATACATAATATACATACATACATGCACACACATACACATAAACATACATACATCAAAAATTTAATTCAGAAAGTAATGAAGACCAAAAACTGAAGACCAGATACAATGGCACAAATCAAAAACAAGACAAAAGAATATTATAAGAATATTATATACATACATACATATAATGACTCAAAAATATTGAAACAATGACAACAACACATGAGCGCAAAGTAGGCATGAGATAAACATTCAAACAACACAAACAGAGGTCAGACACAAAGAGCATACATGCAGAAATCTAAAACACTTCCATTGGTATCGATACATACATACATACATGTGTACATTCCAAAAAAATAAACAGACAGCAATGTTCCAAAATTTTAATCTCAGACAGTGGGGCCTACACCCTCGTCAAGGCTGAGACCTGTCAGCCGTTGTCGCGTTCTACGGAGTCGCAGGTCAATATACATACTAGTTCATACATACATACATACATACATACATACATACATACATACATACATACATACATACATACATACACACATACATAC
>JAOWAW010145307.1:0-10477 GCA_028565695.1 Nicola tetela | reverse complement strand
GGACAACCCTGTGCAGAGCTGGTCTGGACAACCCTGTGCAGAGCTGGTCTGGACAACCCTGTGCAGAGCTGGTCAGGACAACCCTGTGCAGAGCTGGTCAGGACAACCTTGTATACGTGAAGTTAGTGACAACAGATGAGTCTAGTTAGGTATTGACCCCTGATTCTACGCTCTTTTCTTCTCGCAGGACTGATTCAAGTCTTGGCACTTTAGTCTGTTATTTTTTTTCTAGATCTACATGCATGGCTGTACAATAGTGGTCCTGTTATCAGACAATAAATGTAAATCTAACAGTACCTTTATGTAGAGTCCGTTTATAAAACCTAGCAAAAGATTCTACCCAAGATTTGGCCCAGGAGGCCAAGTTTTGATAAATTAAAGTGTCTTTGCAGATACTCATGAACTTTTGCACAACAGTAACACGTGATTAAATGAATCAATGTGTTTTTGACGTTTTTTCCTTCTTTTTATATCAAGTGATGCTATCACACAACATAATAATCTTTCAAGCTGCAAATACTCACATTGACTTCAGCAACAATGTCCTCATCAAGCGTCAACATGCTTGCAGTGTGGGTGAGTGGCAAAAGAAGACAGTGACCATCTGTCAGTGAGACATGTTCAGGCACAGCAAGGTACACCTGCAACACAAGAATACACAAGCTTAGTAATCAAGACACAATACAACAGTGTGTAATGTCCTGGTGCACTTATGAGCTTTACAGTCTGGACAAACAGGGCATGTGGTGATTAATCCCATGATCTCCTTGCAATATACCAGGAAAACTGTGCAGCAGAATGGCATGCTGTCTAAGACAATAAATGACAGAATTCGCCTTTAGGGGTTGTCCGTAATTATCGATGTTTTTTAAATTCCGGCCCTGAGCCAGAAGGGGAGGGAGGGGTCAGAGCCTGTGCTGAATTTAAAAAATCAATTTTAAAAGAAACTGAATCAACGTTGGAAAATTCTTCTGTGGCTGCGATTGCCAGATCGACTTTGACAAGCGACGTCCGCCCCTGTGGTCAGCTGTGCGTCATCAACACTGTTTAGTCTGCAAGCAGTCGTCGAGCACTAGCACTAGTGGGGCAGTGTACATGTTATGAGTACATGTACTCAACTAGGTCGGTTGCAAGCACGTCAGCTTCCTGCAGAGCTGGTTGACGGCGCTAGGACTACTCCCGCTTGCAGCCAATGTTGTGTATAATCTTTGCACCATTACCAAATCTCTGGAATTTGGTTTCCCATTGAAGCGAAAAAGAAAGAGAAACAGCTTGCCATTCACAAGTCAGCTGCATCCTACCACTTCCTACCACAGGCCTGGATAATCAACCTTGCTATTGTCTAGTCTGCACGCTCTTGGCAAGGCACAGAGGTTTTGCAAACTTGTAACAAGTTGTTGCAAGGTGTTACAGCCAAGATAAAGTTGTGGTGCCTGAGGCTAAGCAGGGGTCTACTACTGTAACATATAGACACTAAGTACAAGTGATGATTGCGTGAGTCCACTCCTGCGTTTTCAGCCATGCTATATGACCACTCTTTTCAAGTGTTTTGGTATCAATTTTTATGTGATGAATTGAAGGAGGAGGGGATCAAAGTCAATTTGTCCTGAGGCTGGAATTTAAAGAACATTGATAATTACAGACTGCCCCTTAAGCAGTTAAAGTTCAAGTCAGCTTTATGATAGAATCATTGGCAGAGAGCTCACCTTCATTCCCATAGCAACAACCAAGTGCTTTCCAAACTGAGGGTTATCCACACAAAACCGACACTTGTCCAGAACTGCTGCAGTCTGGCGATGCTCTGTTGAGAAAATGGTGCACATAAATATAAAATACAACAGTGGAAGATGAGAAAATAGTAAGAACAGTGTGGGTGAGTGGGAAAGAGACAAAGGTAAACAAGGAAGAAGAGCTAGAGGTGAGTGAGAGACTCAAACAGGGAGAGAATATCAGTGAAGGAGACAAGTGGAAAAGAATGACACAGGCAGTGAACTTGAGAGAGAGAGAGGAGGGGGGGGGGGAGAAAATGAAAGGCATGCCTCGTTCCATTAATGTATCGGAAAACCTATGCAAGCATAAGAAGTTTGTAGAACACAAGGAAATCCTGGAAACAATGATACAAAGCACATCCAAACAATCAGAATTTTACACAATCTTCCCAGCGGTTCAGAATTATGTTGAAAACATTCATAATCAGAGAAGTGATTAGCAGAGTGGCACATACCTGCAATTGCCTTGAGGCGATCTCGCTCTTCTTCACGACCAGCATGTTGTCTTCGTGCTGCACGTGCTTCATACATGTCGTCCAGAGTATACTGGTCATCATCCACCTTATCAATAAACTGTTGAAAAGGCAATACAGCAGAATGAACACAAATGCAGCTACTGCCATCAGAGGCCATAAAAACAACCTGAGAACTCTAAACTTCCAAAAGATATTGGCAACTATGTTTACTTGCAAACACTGACTGCAAACAAACATCCAAATGGAACATGAAGGGTGATAAAATATCTCATCACACATGAACATCCGTAGCAGACAAGGGAAACATGAAGCACACCTTGCCAGACAGACGACGGAATACATCGTCCACATCCTCTGCTGTAGACGCTTTTTCTTGAGCAACCTGAAGTTGGTGAACCAGCATAGTAACAATGACCACAACGGCAACACAGTCTAACTCAAATTGTGGTAACCAAGGGTTTATGAAGTGCGATTCACCTCCAGTAAGGTTTGATTATCCGAAGGAAACTCTCCTCCTTAAGGGATGTGTAAACTGACTCAGGGTTATGTTTCTCGAAATTGGAATTTTTGATCGAGTGAGCTTGTTGCTAAGCAAACTAGATGCCTTTAAAAGGATAAAAGTCATTCTGACTCATTTGGCATCTTCTTGTTGGAGAAAACTGCCCCGAAAGTTCAAGACTCATTCCTGCAACTACATTTGCTTTCATGAAAAACAAGCTTTTCTCAGGCTTTCTCAGGACAGCAACTTGAAGAATGTGTTAGTGTGTAGCTCTGGCTCATCTTCTCCAATTCCTATCTGATTTTTTTTCCTAATTTTTCGTCATTTAATGGACTACATGTGTTAATACAGGGTACAGGTTTTTGAAATTCTGTCTATGAATTTAATGGCAGTCATTAGAAGCCAGCAAGTCACTATTAAAAACAGGTAAAATCTGAAATATGAAAAATAATTGGGTTCTAGACAGAAATCAAGCAATCTGTAGTAATATTTTTCTCAGCTCTATGTGGGGATTAAACCAAAGCAAAATGAAGCTCACAGGATTAACCGACTAAGCACTAGACCGGAAGGAAGATAATGTTAAAAATGGCAATTATCATGTCCTGGATGGCCATTGTGCAGTAGATCAAAACCATCTGTCTCTCATGTCCAGTTGGAATGAATTTGCTCTTCCATAAATAGTATCAGAGTTATTGGATGTCTCAGTTTGGCAAAGAATTCCGAACCATTATATGCGCCCCTTAAAAAAAATCATGTAAAATCTGCTGTCACAATGTGGATGGCAGTGTCTGCCTACAACTTACCAAGTCACTCAGGCTGTACTTGTCATCATCATCAAAGTACTTCCTCCGTTGACCATCTTCATGAGTGTCCACCTGTCAAGGGCAGCATAAAGTCATTCAAAATCTCTTTACCAAAATAGCGATTGACTTCTCCATGAAGGAGAAAAAGAAGAAATAAATAAAATGGGACATGTTTTGATACTAAGCAATCTCCCTACAAACAACCTCCCAAGAATTCACCACTGGCAGTTGACAGTTGATCACTTAACCAACTTGTCTGAATGGTGTTTTACCTACACACATATCTCACTCTTTTGCCAGCATGGACAGCACACAGGGGACTCAAACCCATGGTGGCTAAGCACCTAGCCAAAACAAAATCACAATCTTAACTGCTTGGCCAATCAGCAAACTTCTGCTGTGTGTAGTCAAAGCTGGTCAAAAAGTGAGAAAATGATTTACGTGATTATTGTGGAAAGAAATGGCCCTCTTGAAGTACCCACACATTTTTCACAATTTGCACATCCTTTCCATGGGGTGGAGAATACCATCTACTGCAGTACTATCTAGAAGTATACTTAACTGGCCATCAAAGACTTGGAATTGAACTGGTCTCATGATCCATCTAACATGCCAACTGATCCACTTTTACAATATCAAATCACTCACCAAGGTTCTTTTTCTTCGACCTTGCCGTGGCTCAGAAACTGCAGCTTCCATGATTGGTCGGACATTACCATGGCGATCCATTCGAGTTAACTCCACCTCTTCCTCTTGGCTATGTGATGGTTGATTCATTACCTTCTGCTGTTTCTTCCGCTCCTGCAAAACAGCCAACTTCTTCTGAAGACGTTCGGCCAGTTCCTGTAGAATGAATGACCAGAGAAGACACTTACTACACACAGCCAGAAGTCATTGCATAGCAACATACAGCCACATTATCATTGCAATAACAATTGTATACAGGCCAAACACATTGCACTAGTAGTCTATTATACACTTACTGAATAAGCAACTGGAATGTCCCACACAGCAAGCCTCTCAGTTTCAAAATAAGGCTGCATATATCCTCTTCTAATTTCCCTTGCAAACTAAGTACTGTTCTCTACTGTGAAGTCACTAATTTCCATAGTGATGCCATACTGAATTTAACATTTTCATACAATGAGTTCTGTGTAAAAATTTACTCTTGAACCTATGCATGTGGCATGAGTACTGGCCACCTTGAAGCCAGGCTCAAAGCATGAAAACTAATTCATATGGACTTGTTTTATGTCAAAAGTACAAATGTAGGACTGTACAAAAATTAGCTACTTTACAGTGCCACACGATTTCTGAAGAAGGTTCTTTGGATGGGGATCGATAACACAGTCAGCAGTAGATAGGGAGGTCTTCTGTTAACCTTTGCCCAAACTGTACGTGACCTTCCTACAATATGAAGAAGACATGTATTGCTGGTGCTAGGAGACTGGTTGTCAAATCCCATACGATATACCACAGCCATAAAAAAAACAAAAAAAAAAAACAGATGAAAGAAGGGAAGTTGGCACAGAAACAATTCCTGCTGGCCTACTCTTGCCTGTATAAATGAGACCTCACAAAGGAAGAAAGGTGATATGAAACTAAGTCTTTCATGTATAAGGGCACCTCATCCTGGTGTGCAGAGAAAACCATGCAAATGCTGTCATGAGTTACAACCCTTAATGTGGTTTCATGAGCTAAGGGCAGCCATTCCCTTCATTGAATATAGACGAAAAATGCCACAGCCTTCTGAGGAAGTCAAACACTTCCACACATTTACGCATACTCTCACATATCAATGCCATACTTAGAAGCATCAAGATGATCAGGGCACTTGGACTGACATAACAACGAACACTTTTCACTTAATGTTTTCCAACCTAAACCCTTGAAGGGAAGACTACTGTAAATCATCAAAATTTCAATCACATGTTAGGCCTTTTTGAGCCCTACCTCAAAGGCCTAAAATTGACTGAGGCCAAAAATTTTGCCACTTACATACTATATGCCATTTGAATTGGCATTTCTGTACAGTATGGTCACATGCCAAAAATAAAGTGAGGTCGAAATCTTTGCAGGGGCAAAAAGGTTGAACACTTTCAAGGCTGAAATTTTCCTCATTTACAGTATTGTGACAAGAATAAACCATTCCATAAACAGCAGTGATGCTTTTTGCTCTGAAAATGTTACACCATAATAATGCTTTATTAGTAGTTATTGCACAATACCTTGTTGCCACTAAGCTCAGCACGCATAATCTTTGCTCCAAGGGCGTTAAGTTGGCCTTCTGTGACAGGATCAGGAGGTGCTTCGCTGGTCAAAGATGAACGCTGTTCATTGTTTGTAGATGTTGGGGTGGTCTCAGCACGCCCTGCTTCCTTCACCTCTAGAGATGCTGGCATGCCAGACCTCCTTGAGTGTGAATGATTATCAACAGACTGGGAGTGATGTCTACTTGGTGGACATTCTGCCTGTGGCTGATGTTGATCTTGTACTGATGTTCTGCTACGATCAAGACAATCAAGTCGATGGAACCTTTTAGATGATGAGCCATGTCTTCCTTCTAGTCTCTCAGTGCCCCGGGGCCCTGAGAACGATCTCTCATCCGAATCTGGTTTGGCAAAGCGAGGAGGATTCCAAGACTTGCTGACCAAAAGAGAAACAGCAAAAGGCTCACATGAAAATCCTAATTGCCAAACTTAATTAAGGTTGACAATGAACTTCGCCGCATGTTATGATCAATTTAAAACACCACCAGACTACAAGTGGTGGCTTGTACTGTTGCTTATTTAGCTTATTAGCCACGAGTGAATGTTATGAATAACTCAAGTCACCTATTCCTAATAAATGCATAAGCTGATGTCCCGACAGTACTGAGAAATGGACACCTATGCAAATGCCACAACAAACATTTATCAACAATCAAATTTTAGAGCCTGTTTTAGAATTATAACGATGTGTCCCACAATAGGTTTAAAAACTCTTGAATGTGGATCATTACAATATTTGCTGCGTTACACACAACAGAAGTAACCAATTACAAATGGGAGTGGGTTATTAGCTATTGTAGTTGGAAGAATTTTACTGTGAAATGTTGGGGATGAATTCTTTGAACTCATAAGTGCAAATGACATTTTAACTGCAAATATTGCTATGACCATGCCAGATCAAAGTTTGCCAAAGGAAATGGAAGACTCCTTTGACTAGTGCTGGCTCAGAGTGAGCAAAACACTCGTCTAACATTTCATGCTCACCATTGTGATGGAGAAATCAAGGGACATGGCAAACAGCCCTTATTGCAAGTAACTCACACAAATTGGTTTTCTCACATGATTATCACTAACCTCTCTCTCTGTTTCCATCTTCATCCAAACAATGACAATTAAAGTAGGATTTGCTGAAATGTTGGTGTCAGCAAAATGCTTAACAGTTACCAATGCTTAAGAGACACCAGAACCAATTGTAGTCTGATGGACTTCCCTTTAAACTCATTTTTGTTGCTATAACAACATATGTATAAGACAAAACAGAATGTAGCAGACTATGACTTACTTGTGGTCACTTGGTTGATCATATCTTGGACGAGAATCTCTTTGATTTCGATGAGCATCCCTTAAGCAAGGCAGTCAGCCCGACATCAAAAAAACAAACAATCCTTAAGAGGCTACACAACTTCCACTACTTCAACTTCAGTAGCTTTGGTGCCCCTTGGCTTTACCAAAATTTAAGTTACACCAAAAATGTTATCAGTACAAATAGTGTGTGGTCTACCAGCTGTGCCCAATCACACAAGTGTTGCCGTGCATCATGCTTACACCACACATTCTCATCGTACAACACAAACATTATGGGTGGCACCCCCTATTTTGGAAGCTTCTAGCAGCCCCAAATTCTTCCAACATTCAATCATATCAGTCAAAAGGCCACCATGAAAGACATCCATTTTTCGAAACAACAGCAAAAATGTTGCACATGTGAGAGAAAAATGACTTGAGGCTATGAGCAACTACATAGCTGATTTACATCTTCAAGATGCTCTCAATGCCACTGTGCAGAATAGTGTGATCATAATTTACAAGCACCTACACACAGGGATTTAACTAAAAAGCGTACAACTAGCACAGGACAGTACATACCTTGCCTTTCCAGCCATTGCTAGCATGGACTCAAGCTTTTCCAGTGACTGCAAAAGAAAAAATCCCATGAGCTGTAAGTAAATGGCATGATTTCAAAACAATTCACATCAACATGGTGAAATTTAATGCTATGCCTTCCTTCATCCACCAACTATTACATGTAGGACAAAAAAAGAATATTAACTTTGAAATTCCACTAACAGCAGCCAACAAGACACCATCCCCACTGTTCCTTGAAGACTTCCAAGGTACTTGTATTGCCTCAACTGGTCACTTACTCCCCATCGTTCAGCAGCTACTTCCTCTAAACTACGATCCTCTTGTTCAGCTTGCTCCACAGCCCTCTGGTAAGCACGCTGGAGCCAGCTTTGTCCTCCATCACCACATGCTAGAACTACAAAAAAAAAAATTAAAAAGAGCAGAACAAATGGAATAGAGGCCCTCAGTGAGAAACTCTTCCTTATAGAAAACAGCACAGAAAATACAGACAATCTAACATGACATGTCCTTAAGTAGGCCTAACAGACAAAAGCACATCACATGAAGAGAAAGCTTACAGTTTCTTTCCTGAGGCAGTATACATTTTAAGATGAGGTAAGCTATCTGCCAAGCTCAGTTTGCTTGCTGTTATAAATATCATAGAAAAGGAAGTAGGCTGCGGGTGAGAAGAGAAAGAGAACAATAAGCTAATAGAATAAGAACACCTCTTTCTCTCTCACTTGACTTGGCAGGCTTGATCCCCTTGCTAGGTAGACCAGTGCCACCATCCTTCCAATATGGGTTGAGCTCAAGTGGATGCTGTCCTGGCTAGTAAAAAAAGGAAAACAAACATGACTGAGATGAAAGAAACATCAAAGCCAGTGAAAAATAAGATTTTACACAAAACACCACCCACAACAGCCACATTAAGCCAACCTTCAAATAAAAATCCTACATTACAGGCAATCCTGCACGTGGTCCATTCTAATATAGTCTCCAACCAACAATGTTATAACTATATGCATGAACAAAGAATGCCTTGACAACTGTGATCACCTCCCAGGCAAGTTTTTTCATGTTCATCATATTTGGACTTCACGTTGATTTGTTTAATCTGATTTTAGGAACTTCAACTTTTAGAATTCCCCGTATTCTCCACCATGTGTGAAAAGTTGATCACTAAATTACCCTTGAGTATACTACTTCTATCATTACCTTGTCAAGGTAATTTGTCTTTTCCTCCTTCTCCGGAACAGGACTTGGGCTTTGGCAGCTTGACAGGAAGTTCGACACAGGTGGTTGAATCATCCATGAATCTCGCTGCACAAGAAAAGGAACTTGTTTGCAAGTTCTTGCATCACTAAAGGCTGCTCAACATGACAGAACTTCTTGCCTGACTACAGAACTGTGCAATTTGGCAGTTTAAAAGAAGTCTCTTCAGAGCAATTGCTTTGGGTATCAAAACCAAGAAGAGACATTCCTCGCTGAGCATTGACAACTCCACAAACTGCAGTGCCACAAAGAAACTGCCTGTGTGATGTAAATAGCAATATGAATCAAATATAAAGTGGGAAAAAGGTTGAGCCTTAACAGAAAACTGACAGAAAGAGGAAGAGTGATCGCTGACCAACAGCTACACAGAGAAAGCAAGAACAATAATTGATGAAGACAAGTGAGAGCAGAGCGAGATGGGGAGACAGGGTGGTGAAAGGTAACATCAAAATTGATGTAGGGAGACAACATCAGGTGTTTACGGAAACAGCCAGCAAAAACAACAAAAAAAAAACTCTACTGCAAAATTTTACTCATGCACAATCTGAATTTACGATATCAACCTACAGACAAAACCTAAACAAAATCATCACTGAACTATCATAAGAACACACAGAACAACATTGGTCAGCATGCAAGCCATATGTGCTGTTATTGAGATGTTTCTTTTAATATACAATTATAATATGGCACAAGATAGCACAAACTCTATACACACAAAAAAGGGACTTAGTTAACAATTTCACAATGTGAACAACACTACCTCAACAACAGTGGAGGCTGGTTGTGTAGATGGCATTAATGAATTCTGCTCTGCTTCGACCCATACTGCTTCAGATGGTTTATCCTGCAGAATACAGCCACAAATGATGTTAATTCATCCTCTCACATCCACCACAGTATACTGAACTATCAACAAGAGGCGCACGTGTGTAGAACCCTCACGGGCCCTACCAATGTATCATAAACCACTAAGGCTGGAGAAAACCTTGGGACCTTGCCAAGAGAGATTGACCCCAGCTCAGTGTGTGTCAATTAATACTGAACTTCACATCTACAGAGCAATCATACATAAACAAACACACATGCAAAGAGCAGTATTGACTATGAGAACAATCCCATCACATAACTAAGTAGTATACCTAACCAGCGCAAAGTGCATTCAAAAGTAAACAAAGAGAACAGCAAAAGGGCGCTGATTGAACCAACTCAATACTTGACAGCACACATTTCAATCAATAGCATAAAGACAAAACAATCAACCTAGTGGTGGGACGTCATCACATATACACCACAGGCAAAGAGCTGGCATCCAATAAAAGGGTGAGGAGCAAACACTCTGTGTCAAGTGATGTCCATCCAAGTGAGGGAATTACAGTCAAGGAGCACAACATTCTTGGTTAATATATAAGCAAATCCAAACGTACAATAGCTGCGTAAAGGCCCAGTTACCTGTCAATCACTCTCAGCTGTGTAAAGGCCTAGTTACCTGTCAATCACTCCCAGCTGTGTAAAGGCCTAGTTACCTGTCAATCACTCCCAG
>JAOWAW010145296.1:0-10478 GCA_028565695.1 Nicola tetela | reverse complement strand
TAAAGGTTGTGACAAGGCTGTGAGAAATAGATTCATAGCCTCGACACTCGGTCACGACCGGCCTCATCACAACCCGGCCCCTACCTCGGTCTGGGCTATGAATCTATACTTTTGTGGTTCATTGACACAAAAGGGAGAGAAAATCCTGGCGAGTTTTTCAATAGCTATGACGAGAATCTGCTCCAGCTCGTAACAGAGAACTTGGGTGAACGCCCCACAGTAATTGCAGCCTCAGGCTCAACGCTCAACGACTACAGAGTTTCTAGACTGAAGGCTCCTGTGTGGGCAGACAGTTGCCGGAGCAGGAGGTTCAACTGGGCGGAAAGGTGCGTATTTTATGTGCAACAACAGGGACTCGGTTCCGTTTCGATCCTTCAACCCACTAGGCTGTGAAACTTACCGACAACGTACTGAAGCTCCGATGTTCGGCCGCTGCAGCGACGCCTTGCGGGTAATCAGTCGCCAAGCTGTGCCGGGTTGGCCGACCGTGCAATAAGGCAAACAGACTGGGCTCAGCGATAGCCAGGCCACGGTGACTCCACTTGCAAGTAGGTGCCAGAAACTGTATTCCACGACACTGGTTAAAACATAAGATGTAAAGAGCACTAGATCCGGAAACTTTGCCACGCCGTGTCACGCTGAGAGAAAGCCGGTCTGTAACTAGGCCTAATGCAGCCAAACGCTTGTGGACTCGAAGGTTTTCAAGGAGTCAGTGACGGTGATGACTGGTGGCGACCACTACTGGAGGGAACCTAAGAATTACAATGCAAGCCGAAAGCACTGATGTATCACTGTGGTAATAGACAGAACTCTAAATGCACGTTGGATCCAAGAAGGCACCGCTCTCTGACCGTGCCGCTGTCGTTAGTAATACACTCTTTGTCTCCAGTGTTAGTGATATGACTAGAGATCCCGACCATATAACTTGCATAAAGTACCACTCAAATGGCCAAGCAGGCCGCCTTTTCATCGCGTGAGGCGAGTGACCAATGTGCAAAAACAGCAGCTCATGAACTATTGCGGTTAGTGTGTTTCCGTTCGTGACGTGGCTGTTACCACATCATGCTCAATGGCTGCTCATGGCACAACCGCACACACCACAAGATAACAAGCTCAGGCTGGCAGTAGTGGCGGACTTCGTCATGTCAGGCACAGGTATTAGGTGCGGAGGTTCGACGTGCACCTCGAGCTAGCCGCTCACGTCTGAAGTCACTCCGTTTAGTGTTAGCCATTAGGCCTGGAACCTAATGGCGAAGCATCATGACAATGTCAGGGACGTACACGGCGCCATTCCACCGTGTGTAACACTCCCTCTTGCAATCTGAAAAAAATTTAAGTAAATGTCTCGCTATTTTGGGGCTGTTTGGTACATCCCTCAGGCAAATTACCGTAGTAGAAAAGGCATGCAAACCCGACCGATTTCAGTCAGCTTTGTGCAGGTGTAGTGCATGTTGGTACTCTAGGCTATGAGAAGCTTAACGTGACATGGTCTGTGGGCCAGCAAAGGCAGTGCCCCCATTGTCCAGCGGAGCAAATACCGGTATTTCCATGAGGGGATTTCTGCGGTCTCTTGCCCGTATGGGCAGAAATCCTACCCGTCTCGAGTGGAGGGCAGCTTTTGGGCCGACCAAGACCAGGCAGTGGCAGGATTCCAAGCCAAAGAAACGATTTTCCCGGAAAATTTGGAACTTACGGGTCCCAACTGGCCATTCACTCATCGTCAATCGAATTGCAGCTTTCCAAGGAAGCAGTAATATTTTGCACGTGACCAATCACCTCTCCGAGTCTGTTCGCAGCAACAGTTAGGTCTCTTCTTTTGCGACATCGCCAGATCAGTGCCAACTTGGTTTGCCCCTTGGTCCTGAGGAAGCTTTCAAGATCTTCAAACTAGTGTCGGCAGCAGACATACAATCACTTCTGAGTAAGCTAATTTCCACGAAATCTCACGGTCCTGATGGAATACACCAATGGAACTGAGAATGGTTGACGGCAAAATTGCACCAGCTCAGTTGCCATTCTGTTAAATAAGTCACTAGCAACCGGAAAGTTGCTCAATGCATTTAAGATGGCAAATGTCTCTCCACTTTCAAAGTCTGTTAAGACAGACTAAACATCATGTTTGATTGTATTGGGCAGATAATTTTCAACAGCATGTTTGGCTGTATTGGGCAGAAATTTTTGTGCAATGCTCACAGATTTTTAAGGTGCCTTAGTTGCCTAACCAGTTCCTTTTTTAACACTACAAATACTATTACTCTTGTCATCAATATTAATAATAATAATAATGACAACACATTATTTGTTTCTGCTATCTTTCACACATTGTCAACTGTAGGTGTAACATGTTAGCTCTTGATCATAAAATTAGTTCACACACTGTTATTTATGATGAAGAGCAGATTCACTCACAATGCTGACGGAAATTTTAAGGTAACTTGTCTGGTGTGTTTAAGGCGATCTTGCAGAGCACTTTCACACCTGTGGAAACATGCCTCACAACTATTATCACTAAGAATGGATCTCTGACAGGCACGTCTTATTCTGTTCAATAATACAATTAGATAAAATAATCATTAAAGAAATCATGATCCTGACTGTGTCATTACAATCACAACGCCATCCTAACTCACCGGTCATAAGAAAGAAGCGCACTGGACCAGAGGAAAGAGAAAATTACAGCAGCACAACTGGGCCTTTTGTATTGCGCATGAATACTCTAACTACTGAGCTATCATGCCACTGCCCCAACTGCATGAACAATCCACCCTCTAGTACCAATGTCAGCGCTGTATTGCTGGGTTCCTGCAATGCCGCATTCTACTAGTCCGACAATGACCTACACCATGTGGTGTACTGATTTGATCATCAAGGAATGAGAGGTGAATTGTTCATGCAGTTGTGGCTGTGGTGTGATTGCTCAGCGGTTAGAACATTAGTGTGTAGTATGAAAAGCCCTGGGTTTGATCCCCAGTTACACTGCCCGAATTTTCTCTTTTCTCTGGTCCAGTGTAAGTATTTAGCCAAACAACATGGACACCATATCAGCGTGGAGCATGACAGATGATGTTACAGAGCTCTTCTTATGGCATTTATTTGTGTCTCTTTGATCAAGCTCAGTACTGTGATCTAGATCTACAACCTTAGCCTTGTCTTCAGATGTCTCCATGGTCTCTGGTTTAGCACAGGTTATTAACTCTGGGGAAGTTAGATATGTATGTTGATTAGGCATCAATGATTATCTCTTCCCATTTGCAATACAGAGATACAATCAGCTAATACTGTGACCTAACAAATTTTGGTAAGCCATTAATTACATAAACTTTTAAATTTGTTCTTTCATAAGCACGTCATTTTTGTAAACTATGGTTGCAATCTTGCATGCTAACATTTCGGTTAAGCTATGCCAGGAATCCCAGAAACTTTTGGTTTGAGAACAATGAAAAGTCATGTATTGTATGGGCATGCTACGTTCTGTAGTTTCTGATAATGTGTTGTTTGACCACACAATGATGAATGTAGTGAAATTTCTGCTGTATCAATTTCAGTAAGCAATCAAAATTTGTGAGATTGCAGTAACCACGCATTAGCAATGCTCCGTTTCAACCATACACTCTTTTATACACTTTCAGTGAAGTTTCTCAATGTCACATCCCAGCTCACTATGGCAACATCATAATGTACCTCAATGCAAATCATCTTTTTACACATGTGTAGTATGGTGGCCTACACTACATGAAATAGATCAATGGATCATAGTGAAAAATTTAAAGTATACACCATCACACTGTACTGTTGTAGCAGTACACATTTAACAGAAGAAGAGAGGAGAAACTACCCTCATGACCCTCCATCTACTGCACTCAGAAACATTGTACCACGTGGACATGATGATGCTGAGTGGGTAAGAATGAAAACTGTCTTCATGACATCTCCAAACAGCATTAATGTTAACATGAAGAAGACACCTACCTACAGCCAATCGACAACACCGTGATCAATATTTCTAATCACACACTTACTGAACCGGAAATGATCCAACTCTAACAAGGTTTGACATTCTGACCGTCATCCTTAAACAACCTACAACTGACCACAGATCTTCATCATCTTACCAACATTTACCACTTCTCGACTATTTTGCTGAAAAACTGAGCACTGATCAAGAAATCTCTGTGCAGCCGCAGTATCCTAGTCGGGTTAAATACTCTCTCTCTCACTAGCCAGTAAAAGATTAAAGTTTGCCTTGCCCCATAAACCCCGTTCATCACTCCATACTTGTGGCATTTGAGACGAACATTACAGATCAGCAGAGACAGGGCCTGTTCCGTTTGCACAGCATGGAAGTTGGTGACTAAGCCTTGATGAACTAAAATCCTCCTAAGCATAGACCAAGCTGCAATATGATTACATGAGCCAGCCAAGCCAGCTGTGTAGGAACACAGGCCAACTTGAATTTCTCATGATCAGAGAAACACAATCTTACGAAGTACATTGTCTTCTTTCATGGAGGTCACAACCTTCCATCTAACAAACATGGCCTAGATGTCCCTGGGCTTGCATTAAACTCCAGCTTCAGGACATGACCACCATCTTAAATCCGTCATGACACCATCCCAACTCACTGGTCATAAGAAAGAAGAACTGACACTGGACCAGAGGAACGGAAAACTTTGGGCAGCGCAACTAGGCATCAAATCTGGGGCTTTTTGTATAGCGCATGAATGCTCTAACCACTGAGATAAAATATTTCCTTTCCTCTGGTCCAGTGTCAGTGCTAATGACTGATGAGTTGGGATAGTGTTGTGATTGCTATATCATGGTCAGGATTATGATTATGCTTTCCTCAATCTCAACTCCTTTCTCCACACTGCGGTCATTTGTCATCACTTCCTTCAAGCTTTCAGAGTCAGCTGTCTGTGTTGAGCTTGCTACAACGAGGAAGGGTAACTCCATGAAATGTTTGCAAATCAACAGAAAGGTCACGTCAGGTAACTGGGACAGGTTGAACCCAGCGTTCTTTTTGAGACAGGTTGAGACCCAGCGTTCTTCATTGTATCGGAACCAGGAAGGCTCAAGACACGCCTCCAGGAACTCCTGACTTTTCTCAAAGACCAAGATACCCTCAACGGCTAGTTGAAGATCAATTCGAAAAGGTAATGTCAAAGCCCAGATCAGAAGTCTTATCCAACAGTTGGCAATGACTCAACATAGTACCCAGTTAATTTCAGGTGTTGTATTTTCGTTTCAATGTTGACACTACGATCAGGGTTGACAAGATTTTTGTCAAGACTTAGATACTTGTAGTCAGCAATTCTGCTCAAGCTATAAAAAGAAAGACCAAATGTCAGCATCAGTGACAATGGTGTACGCATGCATGTAACAGTACAACCTGTTTCACTGTATGAAGCTGTAATAGAGTAAGACCTAAAACTTCTAACAAGGTCCTTCTCTTCACTCATGAATCCTTCCCTGCAAATCACTAACAGGGGTATGAACAAGAAGTTTAACAAAGATCAAATCCATAGCAAACGCACATAGCAATGACTGCACCTTCCCTTGATGAAATGCACTATTGAATGCCAACCACATTTTCAGAACACTTGAAGGAGAATTCATGGCCACTTGGTAAGGACGCTCTAGGAATATCTTTCTTGGTGAGTATTAACTTTGATAAAATTTCTCAGCCATCCCCTTGACAACAACTTACTCCAAGTACATCCTGTAAATGCTTCTGTGCAACAAGCCAACTTGTGCCATAAAACATCAGGTCCAATAGAACCAGCGACAGTGACCCTGAATGAAACATCTCTCTCTCTCTCTCTCTCTCTCTCTCTCTCTCTCTCTCTCTCTCTATTCATTCCATATCTGAAGCTTGTGGTCGAGATGTTGAAGCACATCCATCAAGGAAGTCCCCATCTCAAAGGTATATACACACACACACACACACACACACACTAGCATAGCTGTCCGTGCTTTGCACAGATGATTGAATGTGGATCGTGCACATGATAGCATAGTAATCCTGATTATGAGGTCAGGATGGCTGTCATAGGAAAGTGAACAGTTGTAGCTAGTGAAGCACTGCATTAATACCGGTCTGCATACGACCAGCTCTTGTGCCTGCAGCGCTCGGGCTGGTATTTGCCGGTATGCAGCATTGCCCTCTTACTCGTGTAGGGACCTATTCTTCCATCTACCTTCCATTGGTCATGCACTTGCTGTTTCAGCACGCTGTTCCAGGCGAGCTCGCCTTTGTTCCCCACATTCAAGGCTTCGTGCAAGCGCAGTGCTTTCACGATCTGCTTCAAGGCAAGCTTGCCTTTGTTCCTCACACTCAAGACTTCGTGCAAGCGCAGCGCTTTCACGATCTCCTTCAAGGCGAGCTGCGGACTGGTTGCATTGTGCGGCAGCATTTGTGCCCATGCCCTGCATTATACATTTGGGAGAGTTGGCAAACGACACATTTGTTTATGTGTGGTGCGTGATCACAGATGCGGCAGCATGCAGCACTGAGGCATTGCATTGTTGCAGTTTTTGCGGCTGCGGCAGCACGCATGCAGCACTGCGACATTGTTGCAGTATTTGAGCCCAGGCCATAGGCTGTCACGCATTGTCTACATGTAGAGGTGACAACCGGTTGTGGTTCAAGGTCCATGAGACTCAACAAATGCATAGAGCGCTGGAGTCGGTGTAGACCATGGGAAGATGCGCTTGTTGGCGTTTGGAAGGCCGATTTCGGGGTTTTTGAGGGAGGTAGGAAAGTTGAAAAACAATCATGACATGTCCAAGATGTTGAGGAAGGATCTCGTCTAAGTCTGGTGTGAATCGGTTCAGTTGATTTTGAATGCATGCGTTACATACACACAGATGCACAGACAGACAGACAGACAGACAGACAGACACATACAGACGAAATATATCTATATATATATACATAATTTGAAGAGAAACGTTGGTCTGTGTAGTGTAATTCAGTGAGTTGGAAAGTAGCCCATAAAGTTAACTTAGTGTTGTGATGACAGAATGTATTTTAAATTACACCGCAGAAATATCCCACACCCTTCTCAAAAGCAACAATCACTTGTATGGGAAATCAATTCCAGCATTTTCTCGTGAAAATGGTTACCCTTGCAGATGGTCTGGATTAGTTGGCAGAAAGTACACACCACAATTGCCAATAGCCAGCTGGATATCTACTTAACAGACTTCTGGTATCTGCAAGGCTGTTGATGAGTTACTTTTGTCTACTCGCTATCCAGGTATTGTCGAAACTTGCGAACGACTTGCCACTTTTCCATTCTTTCCAGGCCATACTTGAGCTCTCCTCCATGATGTTCATACGTCAGCCCCTGTGCATCTTCGCTCCTGAGCAGAAAATAGTTTCCAGCTTTTATGAGTCAGTGTGTTTCTTAGCTTACTTCATTGACAGAGCAGTGATTAGTGTTGTCATGGTAACATAAATGCATACCCTTGCTTGGCAGAGAAGAGCAGAAATTTCATCTGACTGGAGAGTATGGCTGATTTTAAATTACATATTATCATCAGAAACCCCTCAATACTATTTAATCCCAGTGAACCTTCCATACACTCAATTTTGCTTCATCTGGTAAATACAGAGAGTTGAAAGTGAATTTTTCCATGTTGTTATATTCAAGTTGTTCTATTCATGCCTCAATCTCACAAACAGCTTCTGAGCAACTATTCCCACCATTCCAGCAAAAGTGAGAGAGAGCTCAGAGCAGCCCAAGGTAGAGCCAAAGGGTGCATCTCTATGGTTACAAATATTAAGGTGCTCAGCACCATAATGTCTACATACAAACATAACACATGGCATTACAACTGTTGATAAATCACTCCCTGGCTTACATCCTTTCTTCCTTCTACCATTTTGCCATTGTTGATTGAATTCTCTCTGTCCAGTGCTGTTTCTTAATAATACCAATAAGGACACTCTTATCAACAAATCACTCACCAATAGTTGAGAAGTTCGTGTGTCTTGCTCGGGATGGTAGTAAACATATGTTCATCGAGACCAGCCAAGAACACTTCACTGCTGTACTGACAGCCGGAGTTCTCTAGGAAAAGTGTTGCGAATTTTTCAAGTGTGAAGTTGTCGAATGCCACTTCTTTGGCAATCTCAAACAGCTCCTTGTCGTCCCTCCTCAAGATTCTGCCCGACTTAATCTGAGATGCTGTTGGTTCATAGACTGCTGCACCACAGTCCTGCATGTCTGCAGAAAGTCACATTTGCCAAAACAGTATTGTGTACACTGGTTAGTGTGAATCAGTTCTTAGTATTGTCAGTGAATTTGGCATTTTCTCTTTTGCCCTTTATCCTATATTTATTGTGGTGTGCGGACACATAAACCCTTTCAAGCCTTGTGAACAATTTTGGTCTGTAGAATCTGTGGTGTTTGTGACAGGGGTGTGCTTATACTGTGGAGTAATGCGTGACATTGCAGGTGCAGATGCTCAGCATATAATAGTGTGTCTATAGGTCAAGCATCTTGTGGTTTGTTGGTTCTACTGTGTGCTGTAGACATATAAAACAGATTACAGTCATACATTATACACATGTGTAGTGGATGTAGACATGCAAACAAGGGATATACAATAACAGACTGTGCATACGTATCTAGTGAACAGGTACACAAACGGTTGTGTTGCAGCTGGTCACGTCTGAGTGTCAAGGCTATGAATCTATTTCTCACAACCTTGAAGTTTGTGGATAAGGGGTTTTGATTGGAAATTCACAACCTCTTAGGAGATAGGCGGTTGGCATGGGTGATGTCACATGAGTTGTGAGATAATCCTTTCATAGCATCAGTGTTGTTATGTTGTTAGGAAATGATGCTTTGGCTCAGTTGCCTAAGACATCATCAACTTTATTCTTTTGGGTTGGAGACTTAACATTATATCGTTGAGTTTTGAAGAGGAGTGTCAGTATTGAAGTATGTGTTTAAGGTGGTTGATTTCTATGTGAATGAGGTACGTAGTATGAATATCAAGAAAGCTTGCGGAGATCTGGACATCGAAATCTAGCACACCCGCTCAGTCTTGCTAGAAGGCCAGATTATCACAGATGTACCACTTCACAGCTTGCAATCTATCAAGGAACATTGGATTCTAGTATGCACACTCTCTTCACCCACCTCACGCTCCCATTTTATTCCTGGCAATTGGTAGCTGCATCTCTCCCACCTCATTATCTGTCAGTTACCATGGTGATAAGCTGGGATCCTATGAATCACACTTAGGTGTGGTGGGGATAGTTGGCATGACCAGGAAGATGTAACTTAGTTCTAGGCAGGGAGAACACAACCCCAATACTCTCTCTTTGCTGTGCATGCTCAGCTACCTACAACGAGGAACCGTCATGGACTGCTCCACTCTGCATACACTGCTAGTACAGCCATGAGGGTTGTGTGTTGCAGATAGGACTCCTTAGAAATGCTGACCTAGGCTAGCTCCTTATGCGATCCCCTGGATGCCTTTGGCTGGGATCGATTGTGCTTCCCTGGTTAGGGCCTAAGCTGCATCATGGTCACGTCCACTAATCCCCCACCCCAACACTGTCAAAGGCATGCCAGCTGGCGTAAATCAAGTGGTAGTTAAGCATACAATCAGACATGTGTATTTCATATAATACAATATGTAACTGTATACAAATGCACACCAAATTTTTGGATTGCAATCAGACATTACAGATTTGTGGGGCGTGAGCATGAGCTCATAGAGGATAGATTCCAAGAATGCACTACACACGCAATGCACAAAGCATATGTGGACATATGTGTGCATATACAGTATAAATGATAAACACACTTCAATCATGAGGTGTACATGTGTATACTAACAGTGTATGTATGGCTTGAAATCTCATACTATGCATATGGGATGCTTACACATATATACACATGACATTACGTGAATTAATGAATACTACAAGAAAAGGATGGGCCTACCAGAAACTGTACTGCCTGATGGCAAGTCATGAAATGGACCTTCTTCTGGAAGAAAGTTAAGACAGACCCTGCTGTGTTCCTGAAGGTGATGCTGAAATTGGCAAAACAATCTGGATTAACATTAGCCAGTTCAAATCTTGATTGGGATCAGAGATTCAACTGTATGTATATACAGAAAATTAGTAACTGACTTGTCAAAAGTCGGAATTGAACTTGTTAGATTATCATGGAAACACTCAGTACTGCACTTGTTTCAAATGCACAAGAAATGATTCTCAATTTCTTTTGTTGCTAAAAGTTGACAGATCAGTAATGTCTTACCTGTGTGGCATGTAGCACAACCATGACCTTGTGAGGATCATCTGGAGTCTTCAACTGGCGGTGTTGAAGTCTCCTGTTCTCTTTAACAGCCTTGAACACTCGGTGGTTCAAAAGATGCCACTTGAGAAGGGCTGAGGTGTCGTAGCTCAGTCTCACTGCCTGGTGAAACGGAGTTGGCTGTGCTCAAGGTAA
>JAOWAW010145295.1:2644-21233 GCA_028565695.1 Nicola tetela | reverse complement strand
CTGCAGCCTGTCCCGGCAGCGGGCTGCAGCTACCTCCAGCCCACTCCCTTCGATTTCCATTGGTTATTCCTCCTCTTCTTCATGCTGCCTTTCTAGCCTGAACCGTGGCAACTAAAAATGTATTACATTTGCTGTTAACGTAGTTTTTATCATAAATGAAACAGTGTTGACACTAAATTGTGCAGCAGAGTAATCATGAGCATGAAACGAATGCACACACTCTAATGCATCGCGTAAGTAGCTCTCACTTTCGAGTGTCGACTTACTTGCACCGACCATAAGCAGATTCTGCCAAAGTCCCGCGAAAAGGATCAGAAGAATACAGGAGAGAGTTTGGCGTCGAGCGAACGCCATGTTGAATGGAATTGGAAATACCGAGGACGGAGCTCGAATCGTCATCACTGCTTGCTTGAAGAGAGGCTGTGCTTCATGGTAGTGACCCTCGCAGTTAACGATGTCGGACTGGAGCTGGGGTTTCCTCGCTGGTGAGTTTTTATGCGTTAGAAAAGGTGCTCAGCTTTCCCGCGAACAGGCTGAGCGGGTAGCAGTGTCACGTGCTCAGTGGTGCTGATTCATCGAGCGCCCTTCAAGCAGCGCTGTTGGATTCTATCCAGTATCGTCGCCCCCAAACTGACGCAATCACAAGCGTCCTTCCAGTTAACATCTTCCTCGCTTCTACTACTACGGACCTGCTGAAGCGCAGATAATCGAATGAAACCCTTGGCACCGTTGACGAGTAGCCCCGCGATGTCTGTTGAGTTGTTATGGCTCAAACAGCAATATTCGCAGCACGTGTTGGAGTTCCTTTGCCACGCAGCGACGCATATTTGCCAGCGGCAAGGGATACAGGGACTCGCCGGCAAGACACAATGCGGTTTTGAAGGAGGCGCGGCGGTGCTATTCGAAGACACACCAAAGCCCCACCACTGCTACACCCCCGACACACCCCCAGCTATACTGGAGACCCGCGCGGCGCCTGGCCGAAGTTCAACAAAGCCGGCCATTCCTTGTGTCGCAAGCAGTGGACGGGGAAACGGAAGCGCTTTCAATACTGGAAGGGAGTGGATTGACCAGGAGAAAAGCGCCAGTTGAAAGGCGAGACACGAATAGCGCCTTCAGCTGTTCCAGCCACCTTTTCCAAGGGCTCTTTGAGAGGCCTACATCTATAGCGGTATCGATCTCTTTACCACGTGTAGCCTAGAGGGAGCGTCTTAACTGACTGAGTGCCTAACTGTCTGACATAAAATAAATCTTTCACCCGCTCAACTATCTGTGTTGCTTACGAAAAGTTAGATTCATCACTTGATGAAAATCTACAAGCGACATCCTGAAAAGTGCTGGGTTGCATTTATCCAGGTATCTTCCTCAAGTTCATCTCCAGGATACAGTTTAGAAATCGCAGCGCAGGCAAACGTACGGCTTCGATTGGACTCGTTCCTTGTTGTCCTAATTAACACGTACAAGCACAGTTTTCCGCGGGGGTCGGGGCTGCCCCTGGCCATGAGGGTCATTTCCGCGTTGGCTAGTGAATAAATGGTAAGGCACATTCTTGTTGTGCAACGTTCACAGTACAATCTCCTAGGTGTTGTGGCTTTTGTCAATTTTAACAGTCTTTGTTCATGGTTGGGAATAAGAATTCGTTACTTTCAGTAAGAGATACAGTGCCTGATCGGGTCAATGGCGGATGTTGGCAGCCGATGATCAGCGCCGTTTCCTTTACAGCTGCTTTGGGCTCCCCAGCCACATCACTAGCCTGTCTGTCGACTTCCTTTTAATTTTCCTCAGCTGGAATCGGATCGGAACGTGTCTGAGTTGCAATTGACAGAGATCTAGACACGCGTTTGGGATCTTTACTAAATTTCAAAGGTGGACTTTGAAGTCTTTCAGCTCAGCTACGAGAATTGTGGATATTAACAGCATCAACTGACCAGACAGTGCAATGTCGTGTCACTGGGCACGGGAGGTCGAGTACTATCCTAATCGAGCTAACTTATTTCGAAGACAAAGAGAGGTTCGCGATGACTCGTGGTCATGACTACAAGCTGATCGAGGAGAGCGTGGCCAAATAGAATGCATGGCCGTGTGTTGGCATTTCAGCTGAATCTACGGTCTGAGCTAGATGGACGCCCGAGGTCGGTTTTTCGATGTACGCGTTGGCCTAGTTAAGTTGGTGTGCATACGCGTGCCTTTCCGTGAAGCACGACGTTGACAATGAAGCGAGCATACGAGCTCCTTGGATACGCTAAAGTACTGCAGCCTGTAGGTAGAGCTCTAGGAAGTGACACCTGGTTCAAAAGTTTACCCTTCCAATCTAACAATGGAGGCGCCGTTCGGATTATGTTGCGGTAAATAGCCAATATGCGTGTGGAATATGAACTCACGTCCGCAGCAGACGGTAACAATGCATTTTGTCATCAACAACTTTAGCGAGAAGACAGGAAAACCAGGCCTCGAGTTTCGTTGTGCCTGACCTGTACGCGCGTTGCGGGCAGTCTTCCACTTGTGGGTTGCAGGGGAAGACTCTCAAATGATTTTCTTTTGCCAAGTTAAATTGCGTTTTCATGATTACACCCAACGGTTGCCGCAGGCTCAGAATGATGAGCCAAACGAACAGATTGGTCAAAGGTATAAAAACAAATTAGATGTCCATGATCTTGGGTAAGCCAATTCCACAACGCCAGGAATTTCTCCATAAAATGACGGTTTTGGCGTTAGCTGCAACTGGAGTTAACATGCATACCGAATTGCATGTGGTCGACTTCACATCATGCGCGTGCAACGTCATTCACCTAGCTGGTACGGCACTCTCACACTTCATGTGGTTGGCTCCGCAAACGGAACACAGAACTGCGAACATGATACAACATGGTGTGTCAGGGGCACCGATCGAACTAGCAGGTGGGTTCGAACACCTTATTCCTTTCCTGCTCGTCGGAATTATACATATCTAGCGGTGTTGACCAGCATAGCCTCAGTCGCTTGGGGCGTACACAAAAGTTGGCCGAAGCTACTCAGCTTGGCCGAAGTTTGCCTATTCTTTCAGCCACCTCAGGGATGTCACCAGCCACCGACCTACCATTCAGAGGCCGGTTGGACAATGGACGGTTGGGCAAAGGCGAACCGACCGGAAAAGGTTTCCCCCTCTTTATTATCTTCCGTAGTCTAAGCTTACCTTGCTGAAATTATGGAGGGGATCCGAAGGAGAAGGATCAAGAATCATTATGCAAGCATTCATAGAAACACTTATGATTGGCTGCAGCTCACAGCGGTAGCGGATCCAAACCCGTGGCGGCCAAGTGCCCAGCCAAACGAAAATCACTATCCCAACTGACGGATTTTCGTCGAGCGGTTAGTATCGTGATTTTTACTCGAGCCAGGCGTCTGGTCGCCGCACCAGAGACCGCCGCGCATTGCAACCAATGTACATGTGAGAAAATGATTAGTTATGATTCTCCCAGTATCAATGGTTTTCTGAATTCTTTAGGCAAGGCAGCTTGGCGCTGTTCATGCCGCCTCCTCCAGGCGAACGAGCAATGATGGGGACAGCGTCTCCTGTATAAAACGTTCAAATGCAAAGGGGTCAAAGTCCTCGAGCTCACTATGTTAGCTGCCTTCCTTCGGCCGAAGGCGGAGCTGTGGCGTTTTACTTGTAGTCGCACACACACTCAGAAAATGTCGCATAATTACAACCATAACCCGGTCAGCCTTATGGTTTTTTCTGCATACCGCTATGTTCGCACAATGTGTTACGATGCTCTCTTGGCTCTTAAAAACGAATACAAGTGTTGAACCGATTCGCGATCGCGTGTCGTGGCACAAACCTCTACTATTGTCTCTTTTAAGTTTATACTACATGTTAATTAAGTTTTGAATACTGTCCGTAAGTCACGTACCGTGTCGTGCACAAACGGCTTTACGGATCTTTGTAGGCAGTGATAACGTCTGTTTGAAGAAAATGCATGGAGGTAACAGGGTTCGAACTCGTGGCCTCTCGCAAGCAAAGCGAACGTTCTACCACTGAGCTATTACACCCTTCGCTGTTGCTGTAAATATGTGTGCCATATTTTTATTGCACGGTGCCAAGAAACTGCTGGCGAATGTTGACCCACACCTGGATATTGACTGAGGCGAAGCCTGTGTCAACATGGCGATAGCAATATTCAGGCCAGTATTTTCGCAGCAGAGGGCAATTTTGCGCTTATCCGAGTAAAAATAGCTAAAAGACCACTTCGAAGCACCAATTGTGCACTCGCTTTCGAAGAGCTCACCCCAAAGCGGCAACCGTGCAATACGCGTACACATCACTGTCAGGAGTCACTTTTCGCCGGTTGAACGCTGTTGTCGGCATGCAGCCCCTCGTGGCTTAGCCGATACTTATAAGGCGCCTGACAGGAGCTCCAATGGTCACGAGTTCGAATCCCTTTGAGGCGTTGCTATTCGGATCATGTTTTTTTATTTCTTTCTTTCTTCCTTTCTTTCTTCTTCTCTTTCTTTCTCTAAAAAGCAAACACGATGTTGAAATAATTACTGTATAGCATACTTAGGAGTATGAAATACTGTTTAGTTCTTTTTTTTTTTCTTAAAAAGAATAGTATACTGAGGCATATTAGTGACGGTTGCAGCAGTCAATATACGAAATTATTGTTCGCTTGTGCAAAGTATGCAAAGGAATGGGAGATTAGTATTAATGACTGGACAGCATGATCAGGGATAAATAACATTACGAGTAAAATAACCTCCTTTACATGCAACGTAGATACTTAGGGAAGTCTATATGGCTGCCGATTTAGTCCCGCAGGTTCGCCCCACTGGATTACATCACCGCTTTCTGTATCAATCTCGCTCCTCAGCTGGATACAAGTAGCCACTGATTGAAGTTATTTCAAAATTGAATATGATTTAGTGAATGTTATTTCTTGTTAGGTTACTCTTTTCCTCTTCTCTCTCGTCACAGTCTTCTTTTTCTCAGGCCTTTTTTTCAAATCTCTGTCGTCAAAAGCTCCGCTTTAGCCCAGTCGTTTTGTTCCAACTCTACCAGTAGTAGTGTGGTGGGCAAGGTGCATCATATGCTTATAAAATTATGCGTAAAATGAAAAATATCCGAAACACTGATTGATCGACCAAACCGACGGTTGCTGAAAGTAGCCCATGAAGCTCGGTCGATAAGTAATCTTCCCGGCAGTTGATTGATTTAAATAGGAATTTGACTTATCAAATTAGCCTCATTCATTATCGTGATTCAGAATTGCGCTCAGCTTTCACTTGAAAGCAAAAAAAGAGGGGCATGCTAGCAGCTGTGTTTGCTTTGCAGAGTCTGGGTTCAAAATGATAAGCTTTTAAATGTAAGTTTTTCAGTCTCTGAAATCTGGACTTCCCCATGATCCGGTAAATTAAAGGGCTCCTGTCCGTCTCCTGAACTTAGTCTGGTACTGTACATGTATATTGCGTCACACTCGGGCTACCTCATGATTGATCTCATGAATCATGATCGGTGAAGATGGGGAGTAGGTGTAGATCTACACTTGTGCGACGTTTTACTTCCCTGCTCAAACTGAGATAATTAGAATGATTTATTCCGCTAGGAATCTTCTTACCTTCGAAGGCCGATTGCAGATATCGATTTTCAGCTCCGAATCCGCTATATGTATACACATTTGGAGTCCTTTCCAATCTGAGCACGCACTATAATAACTGGAAGGAATGCAGGACATTGTCAGGGCGAGCCTGAGCGTGAACGACACCGTCGCACACCGACAAGTGTAACGTTGGCCAGAAGGAGAGAGACAGAGAGTCCTACAATGGGCCGTAGGTTAGATCTGGGGCTATCTGGGCAATCCTGGAATGGCAGGTGCCCGGCTGAGCACTTGTACATCATGCCTTTCTTGATGCCATGATGCACGTTGGTGCATGGTCCGTAGCTTTGTATGCATACTAGGCTGACGCACGTGACTTTGATTAAAAATACTGAATCGATGAAGTTTATATAAAAAAAGACCGACGGACGTATACGATATGTGTATATATATCGTGCCGCAGAGTCAACCACTGATTAGGTAGGGCTCGCCCAGGCTCGTGCGTGGCTGGCACCGGGTTCCAATGGTTGGCCGTATGCACCGCATTATAACCAGTTACAATAGGGTACTAATTTATGATAATGATTTCACCTTCAGTTAATGTTGTCTAGTCAACTCGGACTCATTTAAAGGCCTTCTTTTCTAACTAATTTCCCGTTTTCTGTTATACACGTATATCTCAGAGGAACTCCCAAGCTGCCATCATCATCATCTGCTTGTCCGTATCTTCATGCACCGTGAGGTCGTCATCTTCTCTCCGATGCCAAGAAGATGTTTTGCTTTTCTAGTTGTAACTTTCTCCGGCTAAGTCTGGTTTTCAGTTTTAAATTTTCGTGAAGAAATTCCGAATCAAAAGGCTCTATAATCAGACTTCACATTTCATGTACTATGTGTCGCATTTCTTCTTGTCACCTTTAACAAAAGTATCCTAAAACCGTATGGCATTCTTTTGAAAGACAGGCGTATAACTAGAAGAGTGAAGAAAGAAGGGCACGCCTTGTCGTAGACCTTCGCAGGAAAGGGTAATCTCGAGTAAGCTAAAAAGATGTCTTGGTCGGGAATAACACACCGTGAGAAAACGCAAAGGCTTTAAGAGAGCAAAGGATCGAAGAGGGCTCAGACGGCGTGAGAAACTGGCACAGGAGACAAGCAATTTACTAACAGTTCGGTAAGGAATATGAAGAGCAAGTAGAATTGGAAAGAAGTCCAGTAAGCACGCGATCTACGGAGGAGCCGAGATACCGCGTGACATGTACAGCATACATGTACGTCTACGCCGACGCACGCTGCTGGCAGCAGGCATTAGCAATTCAGTAATTGTTGGAAAGAAGGAAAAACCATTTTAATATTTTCATCGCCCGGCTGACATGAACGTTCCTTTCCGAATTCCGGACCGTTGCCAGTACAGCTGTATCTGTCAGACGTTCTTTGTTGCGGATATTTTGCTCGACAAATTATCTAGAAACTGTGACATGAGGTCTCAACATCCATTCCAGGAAGATGTGAACACATTCATTTTTGTTCATGACCTATTTTTAGTAACAAGCCACGCCCACATCACGTGATTTCAGCAATGGGTGACTAGTCCAGAAAAATTCCTCATAATCTGGAGATTCAGAAAACATACACGTCTACATACAAAATATTTGTAGTTTTCCCAGGAAAAATCAAAAGCTGACCACATGGAGTCTGCAATAGGGTTTTTACGGCAGTAAACGGGTTAAACGTAGATCCACATGCATTACTGCTACTCAGGCTCAGTCGAACAAGGCCCTAGACCACTAGCGGACGGATATCAGCCAGAATCTCCGAACTATCATTGCAGTTGGTCTACGAGTCAGTGGAGGTGAAACGTCGTAGCCGCTTGGTAGCTGGTCAACAACATGGTCAAGGAATGCTGTGAATAGCGCACGTACGTGTGTCGGGTCTCATGCTCTCGGCCACGTCATTCGTACGCGCATACTCGAATACATCTTCAAGGGCTGCTGGTTACTCCTGCAACGACAGGAATTCCGTGCTGCTCCTGACATGCTCTCTACTACGACGCTAGCGCCCGAGAGGAGAGATAAAAGTGAGTGATCACAATGACGACTGTTATACTGGGAGCGAGAGTCCAGACTCAGCCCACCCTTAGCCATCGCAGTAGTGTAATCCTGAACAAAGCTCCCCGTTCGTTAACAATCCTTTCGAGAGATCATACTAGATGTTTGAATCACAGCTTCGAATACAGACGTTTGGGCCAGTGGCCTACGACTCCGCTTGTTAGAAATGTTCCGCGGTGTTTCTATTGTCATGATCGCACTTTTCCTCTGAATTTACCTTCAATTTCTTCTCTATTCCCTTGATGCACTTTGAAGGAGACTCTTAACAGAGACAGCCGTTTGTCGGCTTCTATTATATTCATGTTGTTCTAGATATCCAGCTTCAAACAAACCAGTGACACCGTTGCTATGTGTACTAAACTTGGCTATCATACGCCCACCGCTACCATACTAGGCCTGTGTTTTCCCGGCCCGGCTACTACGAAATGCCACCTCAACCAACACTGGCCTTGGGGCACTTCACGTTATTGCTACTCTCCTTCAACTTCAGCCTGGGCTCTGCCTGCCAAGTATCTTCGCAGCATTCTACAAAGTGGCCGCTCCATTTTGCGCTGACTTCCACTTGGAGTGCACAGACGATTGGATCCGAAAAAGTAAAAACACTCTTGACCAATCCACCAGCGAAAATGAACTGGCTTCATGTCGGAACTTATAAAACTCGCCATGAAGTCAGTTCTTTCGAGCTGGCGGATTGCATGGTTGAGCGTAATTTTTGTATTTCTTTTTTGTTCGGCCAGGCGCTTGGTCGCCGCACGTTTGAAAAAGAAAATGAGAAAATGCCCATGGATTGCTTATGATTCTCTCGGCATGAATTGTCTCCATGAGATTCTGCAGAGTACTTTAGCACTTCTCTTTATTGACACATGATCCACGAAATCTCTCCAACGTTAACTAAAATTTACATGCTCTCAGTAAATCTGGTCTAGCCGAGAAAACGAGCAATACGTAAGGATTATGCTGAGTAGATGAGCGGAGTCTTTGGCCTCGGTGGCTTACAATAGACTATCTACTCGGTTGTTGTTGGCCTACTTGTCTTTCAGAGACACCTGATCTGAGTGAGTGACACCCACAGCAACAGTCCGTCTGCATGAACCTGGCTGTTTTAGCGCGACTTGACCGCCTCCGGATCCTTATAGAGTCCCGAATCTGATCGCAGAATTTAGAATATCTGCGGCTGTGTTATGCAGGCATGCATATGCACTCTTCAGCATACGGGCAAACAATGCACCAGTGCTGGACACTTCCCGGCTTTTGGGTTCGCAGGGCCGCAAGCCTTGTACTAGTTCTAGCTCGAATCCTTCAGTTTCACAACCCTCTTCTAGTTCTTCTGGGGTATGACCGTGGCGATGGCAGTCATGTACCACGAAAGGCGACTCACGGAGAAAAAGCCGCTCCTGCAGGCGGAAGAGCAGGATCGATTCAAGTTCTCCGCCCCTTATTTTACGACGAGGCTCACCATTGCCGAGCCCGGTAGCTCTCGCTCGTCGTCTTCGTCTTCTCACCTCGGAAGTAGCATTCGATCGCGAGGCGAGCATGGTACTGGCGGCCTTCAGGGATCAGTGATGGTCGATTTAGGACGAGGACTGGTGTTCTCATGTCGAGCAGTGACTGCTAACGTTTTCCTCACCGTCATCACCATAATCTCTGGGGTAAGCTCCATTCGTGTTTGCTATAGTTGCCATGCATAACAATCCCCTCATCTTCTAGGGCTACCCTGTGTCGATAGTCGTTGTTCTTCACACACTGTTGGGCGTTCTGAGTAAGAGCCTGGGCAAGCCGTCCCGCTTGCACAACACGCTACTCCATCTTCGGACAACAGTCCATGATACCCCCGATGCCGTGCGGAATGTCTTATTCAGCCATATAAACTGCCGATTGCTGCGAGGAGACCATTGGGATTTGCTTATCGCGTATCAGAGTCGAGAATAGTGAGAGCCCTGGGTGACAAGCTGGTGCAGGGAGTAAAGAGGAATGGGTATGGCCAAGCTGTTTTGTTTGCTGTGCAATGTCAACCTCGATGGAAAGCGAAAGAAAAAGGGAGAGCCGGGTTCGGAGAAAAGACCGTGATTGAGAGTCCCTCTTCTGTACTGCTGAATCATGACATTGTACAGGAGGCTGGTTGTGATGCGTGGGCCCATATAAGGAGCTTGCATTGCTGTGAGTGCTGCAGTCCGCACTGACTTGTAAGCATTGAACTCTTGGCGGTCAAGCGTGCGTCCGTTATCATTCCCAATTGTCCAATGAAAAAAAAATACTGATCGAGAAACTGCATGTACGACAAACTTTATGGCAAACATGCTTGCTTGTGAATGCAACAGCTCAATACCCTGGATGTAAGGATTCATGACACTTGCCCTCTGTCTGTAGCTACTGTATGTATAGTTTGGTGTTATTTTTGAAATTGTGTAACTTTCAATACTCCAGGAAAAAGTCTGGAGGTAGGAGCGTGCATGGGTCATGGATTAGAGGGCTTTTGATGTGTTTCCAGCTGCCGTTCAGAATGTGGAGAGGAGGATACTTCACTGCTCAAAGCACAACCCCTCTCCTGATCATCCTGAACTAAGGGATCTGTGGGGATGCTGCAGGCTTCCCAGTGCCCCAAGAGATTTGAAAAATCACGTGTTTTCATGCCTGTGGAGACTGCTCCACTTTTAACACTACATGTTTCTAGGTAGAGAAAGTTAAGCAAGAGTAAATCACAGATACTACTAGTGTACAGTTGAACAATGCTAGCTGAAATCATACATTACACAGGTCCATCTGTTATCACTATTACTCACCAGTGGTAATCTAACTAAACGCCAGCACTAATCCAAATTGTCAAAATCGACTTCATCTGCACTCCTTGCTCCACTGTTTCTGTAGCAGTTTTTTTTTGCAGTAAGTGAGATGTTATACTCTGCCTCAGTTGTGGAGCTTGGACGCAGGTGACAATTGCACAGTTCATTCACATGAAAACACGAATGGCTAGCATGTAATGTAGCTCCCTCCAGTAATGACTATGGGGAAGGCTGGCTGTAGGTTGGGAAGTCAATCTTGTCCAGGGGTACTCCTTGTTTTATGTCTTTGTTAAGTTAAGGAGTTGAAGAGAGCTGATTGAGTGTTCACAAGAGTGGATAGTTGGGAGTAATGGGTGAAGCAAGTGCAGGAGGTGCTTGATGCCAGGTGAGAATTAGTAAGCTGGTGAATCAGTCTGGAGAATTTCTACTGAGCCACATGGCAAGTTTAGCAGGTAAGATTCTGCTCCAGAACACCTCCCAGCGATCAACCTTCTTCTCCGGTGAAGGGCTACCAGTTTGCTGCCTAATAGAAGGTTGCCAGCCATACAATGTAGCTGCTGGTCATGGTTAAGGAAATGTGAGCAGCAGGGACTTTAAGTCTGATTTGGGATTTGGTGACGAATTGCAGGCATCTTTGCCATTGAAAAAGGCTTTGCTAAGCATCAGTTGGCCAGCAGATTTTGGAACACTGCATGTCAAATTCACATCAGCGTAGTGGATTATGATACCAAAATAAAGCTTCTACACGATCTGAATGGTGTTGAAGACCCAGCACTGGAGTAGTAATATAAAAAAAAAACACCCAGATGGCCTGCACAATCTGTGTATGCAGGTTATTGCCATAGCAACAGCTAGTAACATCCTCCCCATGTTTATGGTTCATACTCCTTCGCAATTGCACAGCGGTATGGTGCTATGACACAATGGTAAACATAAGGACTGCTCTAAAACCAGAAGTTTTTTCAAGTTAAATGTTATTTTTTTATTTTTGTAAATTTCATAAGTTGGACAAGCTTACTAATATTAAATGCTCACTAAAGTTAAAATGAATGCTTACTGTAAATTAGGGGGAAGTGATACCATAGTTTGGCCTAACAAACATCTGCTTTCCTTAATAAAGGGACTATCAGTTGAGCAGATTTCTCCTTCACAGGGCAACATCAAAAGTTGTACTCCACTTAAAATATATTTGCACCAATGATGCAGTATGATCATATATTGATTATGGCAAAAAAATATCATACTCTAAGCCATGGTAAACGGCTGTAACTGCAAATGTCATGATGTAGGTGGGCACGATGCATGAATGGTGATGATAATCATACCTTGCTGTGCCTCGAGCTTGCGATTTAATCGGTGAGCGGGATTGATCGCTGTGATCGTGGTAGTGGTCATGCATTATTTTTAATCTGTTGAGAGGGCCTAAGGATGGGCACGCAATGTGGGATTTGCGCTCTCACTGTCAAGTGTTGAGACAGTCGACATCTCAGACCAGTAGATCTAGTCAGTCTCAGACCAGAAAATAGTTAACCCGTTAACTAACATTAACAATATCTGATACAATCCCTCAAAGAATTATTTGGCATATTCATTTCACCTGTTCTACAAATTACACCAACAGGCCACTCACACCATCAGTTAACACTTGTCTTTATAACAGCAATTGTTTCACTCTCACTGAATGACACAAATCTTGAAACTGACCCAGCTAAGTAGGTTGTGTAACACCACTCCCAAGGGTCACATGACATCTTGTAAAACAACCATACAAGCTTGGCTGTGGACCAGTTTGGGCATCTTTCACCAGCCTACCCTCATCCCCAGACTACTGGAATTATTAATTTATTAAAATTTTGTGAAAACAATTCCATCCTAAAAGTGCAACACTGGAATGGCAGTAAAGGAGGCCACAACTGAAAGAAAGTGGTTTACGATAGTGCTGGGTTGAATCCAAGATTGGTCAGGTATCGGCTAACAGGTTCAAAGTCATGGGACCTGCAGGTACTTGACCTGCAAGCGGTATTGCATTAGCAACATTAAAATTGAAACATCTCATGCAAACATGTGTTGTAACCGTCGTCTACCAGTGTATCATGTGTAGTACTACTGTCAGATAATGCACCCATACTAGAGGCATAGCCAGCTATTGTATTTGGTGCCAGGCAGCAACTGGGAGTAGCTGACCTGGCTGCCAATGACTTTTTCCTTGCTCGATCTATACTAGCTCTAGAATGCTGTAGATCTATGTACTGTAGCAGTTGATCGACTACCACAGGCCTACTAGGCCTATGTACATAAAATGTTTATTGATCTACAATTACTTAATTAGGTACCCTATGTTTTACATGGGCACCGATTACCTGAAAAAGCTATGGGTCTTGTGGGTACCTGATGGACCTAACCCAGCATTAGTTTACAGAAGCTGTGACATATACCACTGGGTGTTGCATTTAGTAAGTGCACATTGTCATGGCAACCATCAGCCATGGTAAATTCCCTTCCCTGGGGTGCGCTCAGCATAGGTTCCGGAGTGCCAGGGAAACCCTTTGACAGTACAGGATTATCCAAGATTTTAAAGTGTGAAGGTTTATCACTGTTACAACTCTTCACTGAGCCTGAAAACACTCTTCTAGCATTTAGAACACAGCATGCTTACATTTGCACTCGCCACGGTAAAGTCAAACATGTTGTTGGTGAGTACTTTGAGTTTCACACATGTAGGCATTGCCACAACTGCTCACAGTGTTTCTGATGTAAACTACTGGCATAATGCATCGTGCACACGCTGGTTTTAGTACAGTCATGTTATCACTATTGTAAACCAAGACTTTTTATAAGGGCCTATTTTTGTGAAATTTAAATTTCTGTGCTTCCATAAGTTTTTATTTTCATCATTTTCGGCAAAGAGGTCAGTTGATCAGAATTACCGGTGCCTGTGGTGAAGGTCTGGGGATGAGGGTAGGCTGGTGAAAGATGCCCAAAACTGGTCCACAGCCAAGCTTGTACAGTTGTTTCACAGAATGCCAATATGATCTTTGGTAGTATTTATAATCATATCCTTATGCCAAATGCAGTATCCAAAATTAGGGGAATATAATTATCTTAAGGCATGCCTGAGCAATTCCCTTACACTTAAGGTCAAGTGGATTTCGCTGTGGTTACTTTCATACAAACTCATGCACCGGGGCCAATGTCTTAAATTTAATACTGAACTAAAATTAATTTCTTCGAATGGTCCTTTTGAATTTTTTTGCATTATGTGTAATTAAGGATGCTCCTGCTGAGGTTCAGTGCGCATATGTTTCCCTGCAGCCTTTATATTTAATATGAAACCCCTTAAAAATATTGACGCATTACAATTACAGTGTCAAATCAGCTCAAAGTGACAGCCACAACGGTAACAACACTCATTTCAGTGTTCTCATGCTGGAAAAAGGAACTTGTCGATGATGATGAAAAGTTCCTTGGCTTACTATGTGCTTTGAGACACTGTTGAATGACTTTGAATTCACGTGATTTTGGTGCGGCAGGACATATCAAGTTTTGACCAGCGTGGTGTGTATGCCTTTGAAGCTCAGTTCAAGGCTAGCATGATTTCTCAGAGGCTAGCGTGATTTCTCAGTTCTGTTGCATTTGCCATTAACTTTATGTTTACCACGAGTGTTGGTTTTGATATTTATATCTTCATGGGAGCAACATGCAGACTCATAGTGTAGAGCTGGCTACCTGGCTGCTGATAAATGCTGGCTTTCAGTCAGGGGCAAGGTGACTAAGAAGCTCTCACCACGAGCGCTTTTTGAGGTCATCGGCAGTCACTCTGAGCAATACATTTCTCTTGTTGGTCCGGTGTCCCCTGTGTTTTCAGTGCAGCTCACAAGAACAATTTGTGGTCTCTTCACATCAAAACTAAACGAAGGACTTCTATTATTTGAAACCAAAATAGTCACCTTCGAAGCTTCAGGTCAGGTCACCAAAACGTATCTGTTATTCAAGGTCGGGTGAGCAAAACAGGGATTATTGTGAAGAAAAGTGGTCTTTTCCAGTCTGTTGCTTGTTTGAGCAGAAAGCCAAGGTGTGATGACAAAGCCAAGGCCAATTTGCACCTAACACAAAGATGGTGGCCAGACCAGAACAGAGCACAGAGATGAAACCTAGCAAAAAGGAGAACATTAAAGTCAACAAGTTCAAGCTCTACGTTTGTGACCACAAGCCCAGTGACACCAACTTCTGATTGCATTAATTGACTTACCTTGGCCTACACTCTCACTGAAAGAAATAAAAAAAATGACCCTACATTATTTGGTGACCACCATAGGAGCCTCCTTAATGTAAATGATGCTTGTACAAAAATTGTTTCCTTACGAGCAGCTGCTTTCCTACAGTGTATGAAATATTTGGTGTACGAAATGCTGTATATAGTAGGTTATTTTCGTACAGAATTTATTTTGTACAAATTTGTACACCCTGGCTAATGTCCAAAATTTAGTTCTGTGCTAATATTTTTGTATTTAGGATGATGTACGGTGCAGAGCACAGCCATTTCTATTCATCTCAATTCACTGATTTGATCAACACGTGCAGATTCTAAGGCACACAGTACTCGCTATGACCATGATGCCTATACGAAAATCATCTCCCTGCAAATAGCCTCCTTCATACAGTGTACGAAATATTTCATATAGGAGGTAACCTGCTGTGCAGTAGTTGAAAGTCAAGTAGTTCATGGAGAAGGCTACCACACTGGCCAAAACAGAAAATCACACATACTTTCTAACTTTGGAATGCACTGTTGAATATGGTAATACTTTTGTGGTATCATTGCTCAATCGCGTGTCCAGAGTCTTGGTATCTTCCCCATGCAGTGTATTGGAAGTTTAATGTGACTACAAGATTTGGCATTGTATAGAGAGAGAGTTATGTCTTGAAACTGAAAGAAAGTGTTCAACTAACAGATTGTCTGTATTCTGTCAGTTAAACATGTGCATTTGTTTATTGTGATAAACCTGCATCCTTATCGTGTGCCCGTCACATATTTTGAGTTGTCTTTGTGCTTGCATTTCTTTCACAAAATTCTGATTTTTCTCTCTTTGCTCCAGATTGGATGTACTGTTGTGCTGCCAATCCTCACCAGCTCTCTTACGAACCACATCCAGTGTGGACGTTTGAAGCCTATTGGAGGTCTTTATGTCACTCAACTCTTTGTCAGCTTCTGGTTAGCCATCTTGTTCGTCTTTCTGGTTATGTGCGCACGTCTTCTCAACCCATTTTTCTCACTGAATAGCTCGTTAACGATCCTCATGAGAATCATGGTAGGATTCCTAGCCATGTGTTCATCTCTGCTGATGATGTATGCCAGTTCACCAGGACGAACGCCCTACATCCTCCAAGGACTTGCAACTCTAGCCATAATCCCTTTCACTCTTATCATCCGCCGCATCGCCTTCCGGAAACCAGTTTCAGCAAAACGACTGCTCTGTGTTCTTGTCGTTGTTCTTGGCCTTATCCTCTCTCTGTCCACGGTTGTGTTCCACACGTCTGAGTTTCACAATGGTGTTGTTACGGCTTCAAAGCTTGGACGGATAGTGTGGACTTTGCTTTTTACTCTTGCTCAGCTGCCGGGTGCAATAGTGTCAGTTGTCATTGAGAATCTTCTCAAGATGAACTTGTACGAGGAGGTGAATTCCCTTGTCCTCATGATGTGGGTGCAAATATTCTTCTTCGTCAGTCAGCTTTTCGTCTTCTTCACCGACTTCATCCCTCATTTTGGTGACACAAGTTCTATTTCTGAGTTTGGTGATCACCTAGCTGATGGACTCCAGTGCTTCTTCGGGTCAGCACCTTCAGCTGGCAACTGCAGTGTACATGCTACAATGGCTAATTCCACATTCCTCATGCATCCGTTGAACCCTGATCCACACTGTGACCTTCCCATTGCACGTGTGTGGCTGTACATTTTTCTCTATGGTGCTTACCAGTACTTTGGCCTGCTGCTGATGAAATACAGCGATGGTGCGGTCTTCCTTGCGCTCGTTGCATCGCTGACCGGACCGTGTGCAAGCATATTTTGGATGTTATTTTCTGTTGATCGAAGAGCGCATGTCCACTGGGACCCGGCTTTCCACTCATCATCAGCCTTCATACTTGTTGGGTTGATTCTCTCAATGCCAGCTGTTGCCGTCTACAACTGGCTGTCTTTCAAAGAGGCGGAACAAACGTGCCAGTTTGCGCGTTATCGCTTAGAACTTTAGCCCCGTACCGCGCTTTTTTGTTGGCTGTGAATGTTCATAAAATGTCGAGATTTGAAGCCTTTGATGTGTAATTCCAAACATGTTTACATCCTCAAGTATTGCCAATGTTTTTATTTTCGTAAAATACACTCATACAGCAGTCTCTTGTTCAATAAAGGGATATTTTTATATCAATATCTCATGGGTAAGATCGGCTTAGTAGTTCAGGTTTGTTTGCGACAATGCGAGGTATTGAAAGCATGGGATCTTTGGTGCAATGACGTGTTGTATTTGAAGGAATTGCCTTGAACTGGATTGATGACTTTTACTGATGTATTTCAATCACAACAGTTCCTAGTATACAAAATATTCTGTTGTTGATGTGTGTCATTTTAATGTTCTCTGCATTTCATTGTGGTCCAATTCAATTCATTATTACTTTCTTTGTCTCTTTCTCTTCCTTGCTGTAAGTCATTCACTGGGCCTCTCTAAAGCAACTTTTTCCCAGTGTTGATTTTGTGGTTGGACTTGAAGGGACACGTTGCATGAGAGTGGATTGAGTGGCGTGAGCACAGCGGGTGCCTTGATTTCGTGGGTTGTAACCGATGCAGTAGCCTCCTTAAAATTCTGTTTCCTGTTTTTGTTACCTTTGTCAAAGTTAGGAGTGTATGGTTGTTGGTGCATGTTCATTGTGGCTTCTCTGCTTCTACTTCTTGAAAAATGTTTGAGTCGTTTTAAACTGCTGTAGTGTACCTATTACTCAAACTGCACATCAGAGTGTGGTTTCAAAAGTAACTTCATGGTATTAATAACCATGGTCTTCTATATACATGTAGCCATGGTAACAGGACACGCAGTGCATGTTTGCAAGGTGGGAGTTCTTGTAAGATTGATCAAAGTTTAGCTTTGAAATATCAACAAGTCTTGTCAGCTTCCACTATACATTCAATCCCTCAACAGTGTTCTTAACAACACAGCCTAGTTTCTCCAAAGCAATGGTTTATAATGATAACTCGCTAGTAGGTCTTGCAGCAAACCTATAACAAAAGAAGCATGACATTTGCTCAAAATGGTGTCAAAGAATTTTTGTCTGGGTGGAAATTGTCTATGGGCGGCCGATATGGACAGAATCAAATTGCATTGTCTGGGTTGGAGGGATGTGTAAGGTGATGTTCTCCTGCATGGCAAAGAGAATGAGAGAAAAAAAGATATTGAAGAGGGAAGGAAAATCTGGAGAGCAAAAAATTAGTGTAAAAGAAGAAAAGAATCAACCCAAAGAGTGAAACAAGACAAGAATTTCTAAAATGAAAGCCGATCCAAAGAAAAAGAGACCAGCTTTGAAGATGTACAGTGAACTATAGAAGTGTTTTCTACACTTCATTAAGGTATTGCTTATGGCAGGATTCACTCTCATCAATTATAAATGTGGATTGTTCATTGAGAGCTCTGTAAGTCAATGAAAATAATCATGCAGTGTGCATAATGCTCATGATGCACAGTGATGCTCTCACCTGAGACTGCAGGTAGTGTTGTAACAACATTGCAAGTTCAGCATTCTGGCGTTTCATTGCGTCAGTCTCTTGGATTAGAGTGTACCTATCCTGAAGTACAATTCTGTGTGAACAGACAGGGATGGGGTGGCACAAAGAATGTTATAGACACAAAATGAAGCTGAGGGACATCAACTCTAAACTAATCAAGAATGTACACAGTACAACAAAATCACCCTGTGCTCTTGTTCTTTTTTGTCAGTTTTGCTCAAGACCATGTGGCTAAGGAAGAAATGATGTTGCACCCTTATCTAGACATGCATGCTCCAATGTAATCTCCGACTGTGCACTTTACAGAATACCTCAAAATAGATATCTCAATTACACCCAGATCCAGGCAATAGCACTGCAGTTCTT
>JAOWAW010145273.1:0-10480 GCA_028565695.1 Nicola tetela | reverse complement strand
TAGTAGTAGTAGCAGTAGTAGTAGCAGTAGTAGTAGCAGTAGTAGTAGTAGTAGTAGTAGTAGTAGTAGTAGTAGTATTAGTTGTAGTAGTAGTAGTAGTAGTAGTAGTAGTAGTAGTACTAGTACTTGTACTAGAACTGGTAGTAGTAGTAGTAGTAGTAGTTGTAGTTGTAGTAGTAGTAGTAGTAGTAGTTGTAGTTGTAGTAGTAGTAGTAGTAGTAGTAGTAGTAGTAGTAGTTGTAGTAGTTGTAGTTGTAGTAGTAGTAGTAGTAGTAGTAGTAGTAGTAGTAGTAGTAGTGGTAGTTGTAGTTGTAGTTGTAGTAGTAGTAGTAAGTAATATTTATTTAACAAGGATTACCCACTAGCAAATTAATGCTAATCTTAAGGTTTTCCTTTAAAGTGTGATAAAATAAACCATTAACAGAAAAAAAAGAAAAAGAGTTAACAACTAAGAAGGAAGACCAAACGTGTACATATCAGAGGCAAAGAACTGATTGAGCAGATGCAAAAAGGAAGAAGCTGATTTCGCAGAAGCAACAGACAAGGGCAGAGAGTTCCAGATAATACAGGCAGAGGGTAGGAAAGAAGAAAGGTCCGACTGAGAAGAACAGAAAGGAACCCGAGAAGAAAGACTAGAGCGCAAAGAATAAGAGCATCGGTCGCCGACGGCAGCAGGAAGCCTCTCTGACAGTGAAGGTGGACCAAGGCCGTTCTTCAACTGCCAGAAATGTAGCAGCTTCTGCCAACGACGGCGCCAGGAGAGAGTAGGCAAGTGAAGCGTAAGAATAAGCTGAGATTTTGACATATTAGAGACACAATTAGAACTTAAATGAGTGGAGAGAATAGACCGAGCAAGTGAGAGCTGAAGTCGCTCGAGGACAGTGGAGTCAGATATAGAGCAATTATCCCAAACACAACCGCCATACCCCAAGCAAGGTCGAAGAAGAGACTTATACAGCAAAGAGAAGACAGGGAGAGGAAGATGAGCACGAAACACCAGACGTGCAAGGCAATTTTTGAACCAACCTGACGCACAAGGTAACTAATGTGGTCAGACCGCTGCAGCGTTGATGAAATTGTAACAACAAGATGGCGTGTTGAAGAGACAGTTGGCACTTGAGCACCCTCTAATGTTACTGACGACAATGGACTTCCTTTGTTGGGCTGGCGAGATATGTGCATGCTTGCGGATTTACCAGCATTGAAAACGGCTTTCCAACTAGTTGCCCAGGAACTAACATGGTCTGCATCGGTTCGTAGAGAGCAGCACCCATGTTCAACATCCCGGCCCCTTGGTCGAACAGGAAAATTTAATTATTGTAAACCGGGCCCAGCACTGGCTTGGCACGTGACAGAATGTGCAGCCGGAGAGGGCCGGACAACTTGGCTGGCATGCGAACATTCTAAATCACGTAACTTGGTAACACCGACATAGTCCAGGAAAAGAGCTGGCTCAATAAATTGGCGCTCGCACGTGACCTTGATACGTTTTGATTCGACTTGTACATGTACGGGTATGATCATGATACAGCCTGCGCACTTTAGCGCTCTAGCGATCAAGTAGTACCAAAGTCACGTGCAAGTGCATGCAAGTGCCATTGCACCATACATACAATCATACAGAGCGTTGTTGCAACGGACCTTGTCAGAATTATATCATCTCGGAGCGAGGTTCGTGGAACTTCTTGCTTGCGCTGGTATTAAACGCGCTGTTCTTTCTCGTGCCAGGTCTTGTTACAGCCTAAGCTTACAATACAGGATTAAAAGATGAGATAATGATAGCTTTCTTAAAACGTCGTCTTCTAACACAAGTTATTGCGACCTTAGTAATGAGCACATTTAATAACAAAACGACGTGACTATGGAAAAAAAACCTCGAGATCGCCTGTCACGGCGGCAGCCCTATGGCGACCGAAGTAACAGCCCGAAGTTGTGGCGTCCCTACCCTTTTATTTAGATCCTATTTCGTTTCTGAAAGACGTCCTCCGCAGCTCCGAAGAAACTCCTTTAAGTTCACGATATTCTAAGGTTAATCTTGTCCACTTTGAAGGGGAACCCCTGAGCAGCTTCGCGGCTTTCGCCATTACTGATATACAGTAAGTAGTCAACAACAGCAGCGATGCCCCGAACCTCGTACCCGGCGTACATGTACATGTAAGTCTGAATAAAGTTTATTGCGCTCAGACACGTGTTAAGGCGTTTGTGAGTCTGATTGCGTCTGATGGGATCAGGCTGTTGTTCCTGATAAGCTAAAAACACTCAGGCGCTAAGGAAGCTGTTAAGAGGCTGAGGCATCTTGCGGAGAGTGAGCTCGTTGTTCATGCATGATGAGAATGTCACCCTTGAGCAAACTGCCCAACGCATCGATGTACAGTTACGGTCACAAGGTGCTATAGCTCATCATTTCATTCTACGCAGCACCTTTGAGGGTAGCCGAATGGTTGGAAACTAAGAATTACCATCTCTTGGGCTCAATGAGATCGAGCGAAAGACGTTTTGAAATTTTGGCGATTACAGTCAGATACTCTCGGCTACTATTTGCAGCCAGCCTAGTAATCAGCCGAAAAGTTATATTCAGCTCAACCGTTGCCCTGTCTGTGAATGTTCAGCAAATCTGTTACAACAACGCAGCACCGACAAGGAGACAAGTGCACAGCCCCAACGCGCCTCACAACTCGCTTGACAACGCGCTTGACAACGCGCAACCTCACACCCTACAGAATATAAAACCAATCTCTTGCATTATTGAGTGGCTATTCGCAGCTATGCTCCCAGCGCAGTACCCAAGAAGCGCACGTGAGGTCTGCGTGGGATCTGCAAACTGTAGCCCCAAAACTTCAAAAGCTCAAAATGCAGGCATGCTAATACAACTCGACATTGTATAAAGCGGCCCTGCAGGTCATAGACGCAGCTGCAGGCAGGCCAGGATAAGCGAAGACCGGTAGTCGAACACACTAATAACAACGGCCAAACAATTTTATTTCCTAGTCGATCGATCTACATCTGTTTTACCTGTTCTGCAGAGGAAAGAGAGATGTTTCAGCAGCAGGTATACCTCTTCGTTGGAACCCTATCAATTTTTTTAACCGCCATCGTTGTTCCAGCGGCTCTGTCTCGTAATGGCCAAGAGTACACTAATCGTTCCCTGCTCGGCATTGAGCATTTTCTTCTCGTAGGATGCGACGGCTTCGGTAAGACTCTTAGAATTCGTAAGATCGGTGCCTCACGGCCTGCAGCCAAGCGCGTGTAGCACGGGGTATGATTCTCTTACACCCGACAATATAAGCAAGTTGATTCTCTCTCTCTCTCTTCTGTTCTCTCTCTCTCTCTCTCTCTCTCTCTCTCTCTCTCTCATCTTCTCTTTTCTTCTAATCTCTCTCCGGCTCTCTGTCCGTATCTTTTTTAACGTCTTAGGTGGAATGTATCTTGAGAATGCGACCACGTTTCTCCCTCATTTTGCAAAGTTCTTCTCCGAAGGTTCGACTACAACACGCATGCGCGATCGCTATCCGTCTGTTAGCGCTCCAAACTGGGCAGCGATTACAACAAGTATGTCTATTGAAGAGTCGGGTGTTAGCGGAAACTCGTGGGTACCAGCCGACGACAATCCGACCAACCCGACTGTTCTTCAAATGCCACCTATATCAGGCGCTGGAAAAGTAAGTAATTTTATTTATAAACAACGCTAGTACGTCGATGTCTTTAGTTGTTATGGTAAAGTTCATTAGCTAATAGATTATGCACGTTGTACAATCATAGGCGAAGCCTCACTTGCACGCGCACATACGTAATTGTTATATTCTTTGTTATAAGTTAATTTAATTTAATTGTATTACGTATTCTGTCCAGATATCAGCATGTGCCTTCATTATATATTTGTGCCATTTTGGGGCATATGTTGTAGGTGATGCAGCACTCACTCCCCCTCTCCCTCTGTCCCTATCTCTCTCACCCCTCCTCTCCCTTGCTCTCTCTCTCCCTCCCTCTCTCTCTCTCTCTCTCTCTCTCTCTCTCTCTCTCTCTCTCTCTCTCTCTCTGCAGCCCTACATTTCTCTAAACACCTCTCTCTTAGATAGTCACTTATTCTTTAAGCTGACTATGCCTGGTAAGGATGTACCACCAGCAGGTCTTCTAGATCTGTCGAGTTCAAAGACTGGCATTGATCACTTGTAAATCGTTCACTCGCGAATCCTCACTGCAACACACCCACTAAGACACAAACAGAAAGACAGAGAGACAAGAAGATACATGCACACTTCTTTTTCACTTTTTCTACAGTCCCACATGGCCACCAATGTCAAGTCACATGTAGAAATAACCAAGCTGGTATACCTGCCACTGGCTGTAAAGCTCGAACCAATGTTGATGAAGTTTATCAAGTTGACAAACCAGAAGCTTAAGAGATTGATTGCAAAGGGAACCAATAAGTGGAAACGAATTGGATTGTATACTCAAACATTTCTTAGTACATCATTAACACAGTGCTGGCATTGGCTTGGTCACATAATGTGTGCCTCAATTATACATGTCTCCCACGCATCTATGTAAATATATAAAGCTCGGTTATCTGTCTGTCTGTGCGCATGAGCCATGCGGTGGCAAGCAACGGGGAGTTTTACAACGAGATCGTAGTGCTGAAGTGCACTGGTGCCTTTGTTCTTATGTGCAGACGATATGACACCGTGGTCTTCGCTTGTGGGTGTGCAAAGCACGGGTGCCTCTGCTTGAGTTGAGGCTGGGCAATGCCAGGTCCCACCCAGCCAGTATTATGCATAAAGTCAAACTGTGACTCCATGCACATTCATGCATGGTGGTATTGATGTACACACATCTCCATGTTCATCAGCGCTTTATAGTTCTTCATCATATAGTACTTAACTGATCTAAAGGGTCTACTCTTTCTCTGTTCCTTCAGGTGCCACAAGCACTCTGGGCTGCTGCCAAGATTCAAAATCCTGCTGTAAAGACGGCAGTTTCCATCAGCTGGGATTGGATCAACTACTTGTGTGATAACACAACATGCGACTATTTGTTCCGTGGACATGAAAATGACTCGGCTGTGGCTGAAGCAGTATCCTCCCAGTGCAACTTGGCAACTTTGTGTGCTGATCAGGTTAAATTGTGTTATCATGCTGTTCAAAAACCCTGATGGATCGTGGGAATTTTGTTATAATTACCATGTCCAATCTCTTTTAGTAGACATAAAGTTGATATAATTACAAAGGGCAGGATATTTTGTATCCACTCTCTATCAACATGACAGCCAATGAGAACATCAAATTCACATGTACTCTAAAAAACAGCAAACTGTAGACTTCAACGGAGTTTGTACCAGTCAGCAGGGAGGACACCAGTTGTTGTGGTTGACAGGTGTGCTTGATGGATATATGAATGAGGGTGAAACATAGCCTAAGATACACACTTATCTTTTTCTGACATAGTTTGTAATTATATCCTTGACATTTAAAATGCAAGATGGCTGGCTTCATTCGTAAAAACAAGCCAAACATTATGTTTGTCCATTTTGACAGTATTGATGACGCTGGCCATGCCTCCTACTGGGGAAGCGAAAAATATTATACAGCGGCAAAGGTACAATTTAGTTCAGAAATTGAGTGTAAGATGTTGCCTGTCAATGGCATTCAACTATAGATCTCTGCAACCAAATGGGGATTTTTTGAACACCATGCAGCTTAAGTAAAGTGCAATATAAGATTGACAAGCATTCGCTTCCCTCTTACTGTGATGCATCCATGTTGTAAATGAGTTTTCATGTCTGATCTGTGATGGTGCTGTAGATCATGAGGTATTTTTTTTCTCTGGCAATATGATAGCTGAACTGCCTGCAGACATTATACATGTAGCTTTGCACTATAATAGGTACGTCCGCATCACCCATCACCACCCCATGCACTCTTGAGGAGAAATGTCTTATTTCAATGTCTTTTTGTCAAAGGATTGTCATTCATATCCAATGAATACAAATAAGCTGTAAATTGTATCAGTTAAAATGATTAAAAGGATGTTTTCGGAACAATTTGGGGGTGTTCTGCATTTGTGATGCCTGTAATAGTAATAATAGAATTATTCCAAGATAGACACAAAATAACATACAACCTTCCATGGACATAGCTTAAACCGGTTTTCTTCCATAATCATCAGAAGCTTACAATGAATGACAAAACTCAAAATGCCATTCTTTCATCCATTGTAAGCTTCTGATGATAATGGAAGAAAACCGGTTTAAGCTGTGTCTGTGGAAGGTTGTACGTGTTGTCATGTTTCTGACTTGCTGAATTTCTGTGCAGAATGTTGATGGATATCTAGGCATTCTCCTTGATGCCCTAAAGACGGCGGGAATTGCAGACAAGACGTTGGTGATGGTGACAGCCGATCATGGAGGGTGGAGAAGTGGTCACGGTGACTTCAGTGAAAGCAACATGTACATCCCGGCCTTGTTCATGGGGCCAGGTGTCAAGAAAGCCTACAAAATTGAGCAGAGCACTTCGAACTTGGACTTTGGTCCGACTGGTTTATCGGCCATTGGGATGAAGCCGGGGGAGTTCATGCGAGGTCGTGTGTTGGAGGAGATTTTTACTGAGTAATCGTGTTTGGTTGTTCAGTAATTTATTCTGGAAACTCTGCACTTCTTAGTACTAGTCAAGTAGGATGAGCACAAAAGCATGTATTTTATCAACTGTACTACCTTACCTTGAAGTTGCCATTGGGCATATTTGACCTTATTGCTTCTAATGTTTTTTTTTGTTGTTAATTATGTAGTAGCGTTTTAGTAATTTAACTGAAGAATGTCCAAAGTGGGTTTAACCCGGGGCTGCTAATATACCGCAAGTAAGAACTTTGAATAAACTTCCCTGGGAAACACTAAAAGCTAATTGTTTGTGTGACAAATATAACAAGTACATAATAGTTTGTAAACCATTAACACGTGTGCATTGCTTGCACGATGTCTCTCCTAAAATATGTTGGCCTTTTAAAATTGTCTCTCCCTTCCTTTCTCAAATTTCTTATCTTGTTCTCTTGCTCTGTCTGCATTTGTGTCTCCTTGCGTCTCTCTCTTTTGACCATGAATATCTCACTGTACCAAACCAGCCATTCAATTAATTCCCACGATCATGAACAATTGCTGACAATAAATTATCGCCACTGAAAGCTTTAGAATACCTGTGTGAATTGTTCCATTGATTTCCATGACTTGTGTGAAAAAAATGTAGTGCTTAGATCCACATGGTGTACATTGCCATGAAGGAATCAAGGTAGGGCCACATGTTGAGTTGGGGGTGAGGCACCAGATTGGGACTAAGAAGAATGTGTGCATGTGACAAGAAGGCACTGACTGCAGAGGACAGCGTTGTCAGGAGCGTTTCTCTATCTGTCAAAGTGACACAATGCGGTGATAACGCCATCCTCAGTGTCAACAGGAGGAGCGTATGATAAGTTAATGCAATGGACAACCAGAGCTTGTTGAACATACAAGAGTTAATCTGATGCAGATCTCCCACATCTAAGCGTACATGTATATTGAAATTTATGAATTACCCTCTTCTCTTTCTCGTCATTATTGCCAATTCAATTCTTTGCCCACTGTCTCTATCATTTTCCCCTTTGCCAGGACATTTTCTGCACATTTTTGCTTCCAGTTTCTGAGGACTTCATCGGATGTTTCAGTGACAATTCTGGTTGTGGTGAATTGTCAGCAAAACCCCCGATATCCCAAACCCATTGGTGCGTGTACAATATGTTATGCAAGCATATTTGCTGCTCAAATAGATCTCCCATTGCTGCTCTTTGGAACAATTAGCACTGATACTGTGGCTGCTTGACTGAACTAATCCTGTCAGGAGATGCTACACTACTCAGGCAGCAGCAAGATGTTCTGTAACAGCATGGTGAAGCTTTGCGCAATGCCGAATTTGCCAGCCTTTTTAATACTTGATCAGCATTCTCACTATTATAATTATGATTCCTTGTGCTTTCAGCAAACATTGCTAGTTTTTACATTTCAGGGTGGTTCATAATGGAAAAAAATATCATGGCAGACGGAGACCCAGATAGCTTTTGCCTTGGCTCACACATTATGTGCTCTATTAAGGAAAAGTTACATATATTTTATTTACTAAAATTAATATACCAGTATTTTTTGACACCCACAGCTAGATGTACAAGAGATGTTTTTGCTGTCGTTGTCGCTAGTGTGGAAAGCTGTGTGAGTCGTAGTGGAAAATGTTGCCAAAGAAACAGGTGTCTGACCCAAAATCATATTGGATAAAAAGAGAGAAAGATTGTCTGCAAACTGAAGTTATCATTAGACTGATAACTAATAGCCCTGGCATGATCATGGCCTAAATGCATTGAAATTCAATTCACGTGGCTTCTCCTTTACAAATTGAAATACTGTGTGATTTGATACATGTGTACATTTGTGATCCTCAACATGTTGGATAAACTAGCAGACATGCACATCACACACATTACAGTCAGATAACATAATGTCCTCCTCCGACATAATGTTTCAAGTCAAGGCTTCTCTTCTTCATTCTCATCTCTACTAGACATGTGCTTTTCCTCTCCAGCTGTATTTTTTCAGAAAGACAGTACTGAACACTGAGTATTTTGCGAGGCTGGGAAAAGTTACAGTAAGACTTAGTAGTGGGCTGGAGACATAAGAAAACTGGTCATTGAGATGTATTGTGCACAATGTGACTACATGTCACCGTGTACATGTACATCAGACAGCTGCTGCGTTTCATTTATCTGATAGCTTCTTCAGAACACTATAGAAAGAATAGTTACAGGTAACTTCCCAATGAGTATGTTCTGCTGCCTCATTGAGTGTGAACACATCCAAAGAGCAAGGGATGTGAAGTTCACAAAGTGCAGGGTGTTGTTGGATCTCATTGCAGAATTCCAGCATGGAAGGTCCTTCACACTGAAACTTGTTAGGAAACCCCTCAATCAGCAGTGTAGAAAGGTGATGGAGGCTATGAAGTAGAGTGGTGATGAGAGCCAGCGATTCCTGTGTTAGCCCAGTGCAGCTAAGATCCAGGGAAACAAGCTGTGTGCAATGCTGCAGCCCGGGCAGCAAAGCTACAAAGCCATCATGCATAATGAAGTTATCACTGATATTCAACTCTATCAAGCATGACATACATTGCAGAGCTTGAGCAAGGTGTGGGGTTGACTTCTTGGTTATACCACATGATTTCACATCCAGAGAATGAAGATGCTCAAAATGCTGGAATGAAGCAAACAGCTTGGACATGCCCTCATTCCCTAATCTATTGTAGCCCATCTTTAATTTTTTTAGCTGCTTTAGGTGACTGAAAATAGCGCATAGCTGAGGCACTTCTCCGGATTGCAGCCCACCATTGGAGATAGCTAGCTCCTGCAGTCGTAGCTGATCAATAGTAGAACCATCTTCTGTTGATGTATGGGAAACTCTTACGAGGCCATTGTCTGGATCTTCCACTGACTCAACCTGTTGGGTTTTCCTAGAGAAAATCGTTAGGGAGACCAGCTGTGAGAGATGGGTTGCTATGAGAATGAAAGCACTGGCAAATACAGGTGAACAGCCACCCCTGGGCAGCCACAGGCAAATTTGCAATGTGTGCAAGGATGTGCATTTTAATCCTTCCACAATTTGGAGAAGGTCTTCGTACTGCACACCGAGGCCACAGTCATAGCGCCTTTCTGCTGTGGGCAGGTACAGCTGTGACAGGTTTGTCAAATACGGAAGTAAATCCTGGGCAAGGAGATGGCAGAAGTCATGTGAAAAACCTCTCTGATATGACGGAAAAAAGAGTAGTAAATCAGGTATGTCCAACTCCAGTACCTTCAGGTACCTGCATGTCCTCAAGGCACAGAAGAGCTCCTCAGACACTTTCACTAAACATACTACCTCCGAACGTGTTCTGATATGATATGCTCCTTTGAGTTTGTCATGCACTTTAAATCGAGTCAAAGAGGATGAGCAGGTCATTACAAGCAAGGCCAGCTCATGGAACAATCCGTTTTTGCTGCCAAAAACTGACACTGAGTGAGTAAACCCGTTTATCAGTAGTGACTGAACATTGACCAGATGACATTGAACTGTAGACAAGAGCTCTGCTGCAACATTTCCTTGAAATGTTGCCATGTCCACTTGCACTGTTGTCACAACATCAGCATGGCGGTCTAGTGCAGCTGATAATGCTTGGCAGTCTGACTTGGAGAGAAGCAACGGCTCATAACGGTGAGTGCCTCGCAAACAAACACCTTGCTTCATCAAGATTGTTCTGATGCACCTAGATGGCTTGCAAACTGACTGCATCCTGGACAAAGCCTCGTGGTAACACTTCAATATTAGCCAATACTTAAACGGATATACAACCATGGTAAAGTCTAGTGCAGGGCCTACAGAGTTCAGATGATGAGCACCTGGCTCATTCACTGCATGTGACACACTGTCCTCCATACCAGCCAT
>JAOWAW010145240.1:0-10481 GCA_028565695.1 Nicola tetela | reverse complement strand
GAGAGAGAGAGAGAGAGAGAGAGAGAGAGAGAGAGAGAGAGAGAAACAGACAGATAGATAGACAGAAAGAAAGGGAGAGACAAACAGGCAGAGACCATAAGAGTTACTTTGTCTAACGGTACATGCACATGACGTGCGCACCTTCTGTTTGTGAGGATGGCTACCTTTCTTCGAGGAAACACTATAAGTACACGATCTGATTGGTTTTAAGTTCTACAACCATCAGTAAAATGGCCTGCACAAATCACGGTCAGTGTCCACAGAATGATAACCTGAAATGATAATATCCTCCAGGGTTAGGTCAACTCAATTTACATCAGCGACATGCCGGATTTCACATCTGATTAGGAAAATGACAACGATGATTGTCGCACGACCGCTTTGGGCACTCAATTTTGCGACTCTCCGCCCTGATTCTTTTAGTGGACCAAGCAACGGTGGTCGTTCTCACATTTTTTCATCTGTATCTATATCCGCAACAGCTACTTCTCAAAGATATCTATTAGCCGACGTTTTGTAAATCTACTGGTACACGTAGAGGACAAACTTCTTTCAGACACTCCTGGAACCTACAGGATCAATGCACTGAAAGCCTGACGAGGGTGCTAGGCTTGCCGTGAAACTAATTTACGATTAATTAACATGGCCGTCGCTCCACCCTTGCTACGGATATTTTCCTTTGCAACAAAGAGGCCTACAGTGCGGAGACATTGTAGACAAGCGATTTGTCCGAGCTCCTCTTTTCTCCTCTGACCGGGTTGAACTATCAAGTACGTGCAAGATCAGGTCTTTGCGCGATCGGGGTCATTTTTTTCTCCCTACTTATACACTGATTCTAGCCAGAGGTACGGACGACAGGTCTACAGCTGTTTGCAGCTGATTACGTAAGCAAACGTTGCCGGACCCTCGCCAAAAGATTAGTTCGAGAAGTCGGCAATGCTAGAAATTCCCCCAAATGTTCCGGGAAGAGCAAGCAATAGCATTCCTGGGGGTCGCCAATATGAACTTGGTAGAAGACGACGACAAAGCTTACTTCGGACCCGGTGGCCCGCACGTAAAGTTAGCTGTAATAAGCCGTATCAGAATTGGCTCCGGGGATCACACTGCAGGCTACTTGACGACTCTGCGTCACCATCGTGCCAATTGCGAACAATTAAAAACGTTTCGTCGTTGTTCCGTATGCGCGCATGTGCGTTCTCCTAACTCTTTCGTTCTCGGTAGCGTTTACGATGTAGATCTACATGGAAGCTACCCAATCATAACAAAGCAACAACAAGTAGCAAACAATCCACGCGCTTCGATCTTACACCTGCTATATTGCCAAGAGTTCAGATCTTTGCGTCTGCAAGGAATGGGATTTTTTCTTACAGCTGTTTGCTGTGGCTTCTTCTTCTTTGTCTCTTTGGCGTCATCGACACGGCGCTGAGTCCTGAGCAAAATAAAAAACAGACAAACAAACAAACAGTGATTGGATCACCGGATAACACAAAACAGGCTGAGGCGAATTGAGTAGGCAAGAATAGACAACTAACGTGTGCCAAGTAGCACAGCCCACAGTTACAAGTACCCTTGAAACGATTGACGTTTTCTTCTTGGCCTTTACAAACACTCCTAGTATATATGAGTGATAGTTTGTGCACTTTGGGGAAGATTTACAACAAAACACCTAGCGGAAAACGTACAGAGAGATGACGAAGCGGAAGAACTTATCAAAACTTTAAGAGAAATTAGCGCGCCAAACCAAGAGCCGCGGTAGCCGCTAAAACATGCACGGAAGGCTTCTGCAGACAAAGTGCGCATGCTTGGTGATAACCGCAAGGCATCATCCAGAGGCTTTCAAGAAGCTCTGCGATTCATCTTACCGCAAATGCGCTGGGGGTTCCACACCAAACGCAATAAACAATCGCTCGTCTAGAATGTTCTCCTCTGGCTCCCACGTGTTGTCTCTGGCAGACAGCAGTACAAACAGTTCAAGAAGAAAAAGCGAAAGCTAGTGAGAAGTTATCGACTTAAACACACGCAACTAGGACTTCATCATCAGAAAAGGTTACGACCGTTGAAAGCTGCTTTTCAACTGCAGAAAAGATCGTCTAAATGCTCCTCGAAGAAGACCACCGCTAACCCTTTTTTGGATAACATATTATACATCTGTATGCTACAAGGCATGCTTTGAAATAGATCAGCCAGCTTACTTGTCAGAGTAATTCTTCCATTTCACCAAATACTCGACTCGATTCTGTCAGCAAAAAAAGCAGGGTAACACGAAAACAAGTACTCATGTACAGCATCTCCTCAGTGATTGCAAATTCCGCTGGCAAGCCGAAGGCAAAAAGATGCCTCGAATTCCGTTTGTGAGTAGGATAAAGAAGATGAAGAACTAAAGAAGAAGATTACCAGTGTTGTAGGACAATGGGCTTGCGTTTTTACCATGCTATCTACTAGTATATGACATTCGATTATGTACGTCGGGCAGTCAGCTTAGTAATCCTCCGGCAGGAAGGTTCCTCCAACTCTCCTATGACTTGCTGCTGAACAGCAGCAGAATCTAATAAATCCGATAACGGTTAGCGGAACGTTCTAGCGGTGAAGATGGACTTTCCTCTCTTCCTCCTCAACTGCCCAATTGTATAGCATCAGCAATTTGACATCCGCAACATGTGATGATGACAAGGGAATTACCTTTAGCGCCAGGAGCAGAAAGACGATGACCCCTGCTAGTCCACACAAGGTCACGTTACCTGAAGAGCCCACAGATATTTAAATGAATTGAAGTGTTTCTCTTGCTTTAAATATCGATTGACGCCAGCTCAGCTGGTACCGCGCTTATTATTCCACCCTCGCTAGATTTGTTAATGCGAATGTGCAGCGCAACTAGGAAAGTGATAAAAAGATTCCCAACGTCGGGAAAAAGGTTAGCACACACACACACAACACAACACATGCACACGCACGCACACACACACACACACATACACACACACACACTAACAGGTGAACCCTTTTTGAAACATCCCATCAGTGCTTGTCCCACGAAAAGTCTTCTCAAAAACCGGGACGCCAACGCTTCATGCTCTGTCGGAGCAGCCACTATTATCATCACAGAGGGTATTGAAAAGTAACCGTATATGTTTGGCTTCAGCCAGTATTAAAAGTTCCGCGAATCTAAAACGAAATTGCGGAAAATGCCGTTCAACAACGGCAGCGCCGAGAGAAGAATTTTGCAAAGCCCGGAATAGCAGAAGATCCCGCTGTACTATAGCAGGTTACTACTGGAACGTTGTGAAGACCGACGTTCATACCGTGATATCTTAGGGCACAGGATGTTCAACTTAAACGAGCGAAGAAGAGAAAGTTGAAAGTCCGCTTCACTGTTTGCGCTCCTTACTTTAGCTATGTTTCTATTTCAATCAAAGATCTGTATCAACGGACAAAAAGATTAACTGAACGTCAAGTAAGGCGGTCTAGTATTCGTTTGGGAATGGTTTCACCGGAATCGCTGTGACTAGCGTTTCTATTACACTTCACGGGAATGAAGAAGGCAGCGTTCTGACCTGCTAAGCGTGATTCGCCTGTTGGGAGGAGACCCCAGCTGTAGGTGGCTAAACAGTATCCTGGGTCGATTTAACTGTTAACACGCCATCTTTTCCGTACCGGACCATCCCTTTGAGGCCCCGGGTGGGCTAGCATGTTGGCAGAGCCCTAGGTTGGGCGGGTAGTGAACACACAGAGAGCGATTTGGTCACGATTAGATCAGGGGAGGAATCCTACACGACTTGAGTTGCCGTCTGTTCCGTTAATAAGTGAAGGCGAGATCTTCAACTTGCACCCGTTACAATTCCCAGAGTCTTACCCGAAGCAGACAGTAATCACAGTTGGAGTTAAAAAAACTTTACTTATTGGTAAGTTAAAATCAATACACTGCCCGGGGATTTCCGACACGGTCCTGCGCGGAGCTGGTTGGAACATTTTGCGATCGTGATGAATTGCGCGCGTCCACAGAGGAGAGGCTGCAGAAAAGGGCCCTGGTTTCAGCGCTGCCAGGTCCAGATGTTCAACGGCCGGGAACAGACGAAATCGCAGTGGCAGTGACCAGGAAGATCCTCCATGCCACGTATGATCGATTTCATCACGCTTTCCACAAGGGAAGGATTGCTGAGCAAGATCATTTAGGAAGAAACTACCGCTAGGCTTAGTGACCCCGCAGAGGAGAGAATGCTCTATTCAGCCATTTCCCATCGTATGTCCAGTGACAGTATCATACTTACATTGCACACTCGGCGTTTCTTCAGTCTCTCCGCGGCGAAGATCTCTCCAGACGCCATCGCGAGCGAGCAGAAAGCCTTGGGCAGATTGATCAGGAGAAGGGACACTGCACTGCCATGTAAATCTTCCTTGCACGATCGCCTTCCGGCTGTGCAAAGCGGCTGGCCCTGGCTGTGCCGATGACAGTGGGCTACGCAAACTGTTATGGCAGCAGCGTATCCGATCAGCGACAGTCAACGCCCGGCTCGGCCGCTACGCTCACTAGCCGTAAGATTAGAAGTACATTACAAGACACTAGGAATGCCGAATTTGATCAAGTGAAGAATCCTGAATAGATGAATGCGACCATGCATCGTAAAGACTGATCAGGGGGAACTTAGCAATATTCATCGCACAGGACGCCTACGAACATCCTAAAGTGATTGCCGTAACATTGCCTTCATCATTGTAGAGCGCTGGTATGAAGTCGACTTGGGGCGCCCGTCCGCTTCGTCCGCTCAAAATGACAGATCAATGTCATGAATAGAGCGGAGCATGTGAGAAGCTTTAAAGTATCCGGTCCGCTTGGCAGCCGCGGTTGAAGACCGGTGTTCGCGATGTAGTCCAGGTTAATTTAGGCAGAACTTGCTGGAAAGCCTATAACTGCCGGAGATGTGTGTCTAGATCTCATGCTCATTACTTTCGTCTCAATAGGGTAGGCTGAAAGGAGAACCGTTACCCATGTTAACGTTGTAGCGTTCCAGAGGTGTGCACGTTATACAGATTTTGTCAAGAACACCTTTGCTCACCAGTGAATTTATATCATGTTGCAAGTTTAACGCTGTTCACATCAAAACCTTCCTGCTGCCCCAAACTTCCTTTGCCTCTCTCTTTCTCTGCCTCACACACACGCGCGCACGCACGCGCACACATACAAGTCTCTTAACCGATGGACACCACTTCTTCTTGCGTCGTTGGGTGACCTCTTCTTCACTGATTAATTCACACAAGGGACTCACGCGCTCTACTAACGACTTAAGCGCTGCATGTGGCTATGATGACACAATTCTGCTTATAGGAGGCTAACCAACAAATTTCAGTCATCCGAGGCTGCTGCATAATTGTACATCACAAGAACAACCCATCTCGTCTGTGGAAAGCTAGTGATTCGCTGTGCCGCTGTACTGGCCAGATGAAACAATCATCGACACCAGTTTTGGCAGTTGATGATTTAAAAACATACTAGTAACATTCCTCCCCGGTCTCTTCATCCAGTGATGTCCGTTGAAGCCACTTGTGCCTCCCCATGGACCTCCTACTGAAATGCTATGGGTGAGTTTACTGAGATTTCGGAAGAAATTGTTGCAAACGTTCTTGGCAATTGCTTGATGCAGGCAAATCAGGTGACCGGATGACATCTTTCGGCTACTAAAGACTGCAGCGTGCAAAGCAGCTTTATCATTATTTCAGTTTCAATTGTTCACCTGTTCTTTCTGCTTCAGCACAGTTACTCAGGCATTCAACGATAACGCCAAGTTAAAGCCGAAACAAGACCCGTCTCTTGAGAGCAGCTACAAGGTAATTTCACTCACTACGAAGATCTGAAAAGTATTCGAGGAAGTTGTCCACGCCAAATCAAGTCTAGCTTTTTCCAATTCGATACGGATCACTCATTCTCACGATGACCAACAATATGGGTTTCTACCATGAAGGTCCTGCCGAGGATCTCCTTACCAGCGTAGACAGGTGGAAGGCAGTGAGGGACAAAAGACCAGAGAAAACTGTTTAAGAACACCGAATGAGCTTCTGTGCAGTGCATTCTAACGGTTGAGCGAGGTTGATCTAACCAAGAGTGCAACATTGCCAGTGACGGCTTATAACGGCAGGCGCCGAGTTTGAGTGAAGGTGCTACCCATATCAGAGGATATTCTTGCGATGAAACGTTCGACAATGGAAAGACGACAAAGTCCACGTTTTACTTTCATCGTTGGCAAACCGTCCACTTTCGAGGAGCCACGTCACAGTCGATAAACATAAAGACAGTCTGTGGATGTATATCGCTATGTCGAACTAGGTGTGGACAAAGTTTCAGGTCATCAACGTTAACTCGTCAAAACTTTCAAAACGGTGTCGGTGGATGTTACGCTCAAGTCGACAATTCCATTGGTCAACTATAGACTAAAGTTCTGGGAAATGCCGTCTTGTGTATACCCAGGGAGAAATTCATGTTTGAAGTTAGGATTCGCAGTGGTGTAGGGGAAGAAGAAGAAGAAGAAAATGAAGAAGAATCTCCCCACACAAATAAAACATCTGCTGGGGCGGACGGCATTTCACACATACGGCGACTGCGAGAAGCTGGACCATGAGGGCTAATAACTTTGACGTCAACCATTCTCTTCAACCGCTTTCTCGCTCTCGCCCTTGTTCTTTTTCAGTAATGGAAGACCGCAGCTGTGGTTGTAACAACCGTTTTTAAAGGTGGATGCAAAGATAGTCAGCTTCTAGACAATTGCAGACCGATAGCACTGAAGTCGTGTGTGTAGCTAGAGTTCTTGAAAAGCCGATTAACAAACGGCATCACCGATACCTCACTGAAAATGAGTTAACTAATGTGCAAGCAGGAATCTGGGTTCTGAACATGCCACTCAACCGCCATGCAGTTATGTTTCCTTTTACCATAAATGGAGAGTGGCAGTCGACTGCTGCAGCGTGAACTCCGTTCAGACTGCATCATAAAGAGTTGAGCTAGGTGTATGACCGCGTGTCTATTCCTAACCCGATCTTCAAACTCTCCATTGCTGGTTTCTCACCGTCAACCTGTTCTCTTCGTTTTTCGCAATGCAAACGCAACGTGTACGTGTTCATAAACAGCAATCTGAAATCAAATGGAAAGTCACAAAGTCGAGAAGTCCTCAATGAAATGCTCTTGGACCAAAACACCGTTTTAAGCGATCTTCCTGGGTGATGACTTTCAGTTCATGCATTCGCAGACTCAACTCAACTGTAGGCATAGTGACCGGGAAAGATTGAAAAGCTACTAAGAAAAGTCTATCTTCATACTTTCATCGTGAAGTTCGTTGGACGACAACGTGAGGAATGCCATTCAACACAGAAAAACTCGACATCCCATCCCTAGGTGTTGAAAATATGTGCAAAGAGGATAAAAATAAGGGCCACAGCGTTTGTGTACATGATACAAAAGCCCGACTATCCATGGCTACAACCTAGGCTTGTTGAAAAAAAAATCGTCGAAATCTCTTTTTAAGCTTTTCGCAATGCCCAACATTTCAGTGTTTAAACACTGTTTTAAAGCTTGGTAGCAAAGTTAAACATCATGTCAACTGCTACACAAACTTGTCTTTACAAGGCACAAGGCCACGTGGTGTGTGGTTGGCGCACCTTAGAAAGATGTTGAAGGTGTTGAAAGGACAGGTATTCACCAGGTATCCAAGTATCCATTCGATATAGTCTCGAAGCCGACCCAACCCTGCTTATCAATATCGGAAATTTAAAGGCACTGGGCGGCAGCCTTTGTGGGGTAGGGTTCAAGACTACCATTCAATGCAAAATGGGTAGCCTAAAAGTCATAGCCTTTTCCATCTGGGTGGAAAAAGCCTGTTTTAAACACCGAATGTGTATTTTAGTATTACAAAGCTTGTGGAAAATCTAAAGCTTTTCAAGACGTTTAAAACGATTTTTAAAGCTCGCTTTTTTTGACAAGCCTACTACAACCCACTGACACTTTGGGCCTGGAAATCATCATGCCACATAAACGAAGTATTTTCTGGAACTGCTAGAAATATTGGCATTCTTTGTAAACACTGGCAGTGAGTCGTAGGAATGCCAAGTACTGAAACTGCTCGCGCGCGATCGAAAAATCCCAGGAAGTAGGATTCATCCAGCCGAGAATGGAATATGCATATGCCGGTGCAATAAGGTCGGAGTAGTGACAATACCCCTGATTGAGCTGACTCCAGAGAAATGCCGTTAATAGAATATTCTATCAGCTTGCTTTCAGTTTCAGTCTGAAGTTCGTTCTTCAGGAAAGTGTTTTCATCCTGCCTTTCTGACCTATTGCCGTCTATCTTTCGCCAAGCCACCCAATAGCAGCTACACAAGAACGTGTCCTTGTGTTTCGAGCCGAGACGAATTGCAGGCCTCCCTATCTGAGTCTATTCGGAGAGTAATGATGCTATAAACTACACTGCTCTTGGACATCTGGTGCTCAATGAAGCTTTCAAACTGCAAGCTCACCATTTCGTGTGAGCGGCACATCTGTTTGGAGAAGTATTCAGCCGAACAGTTCTCGTTCTTTTTTTCAAGTTCTCTTTCTCTCTGTTAAGCCTACTCCTCAGGTACTCTTCTTTTTCTCAGGTCTGCTAAGCGATCTTCCGCAGATGCAGCGGAAAAGAATTGAACCAGACCGCTGTCCTAGACCCCCGTGCAGTTTGACTGAAATCTACGACAGAAATCAGGTCACGCTCTGCACCAGAGGCCTCGTCATGGTCATGTTGGGCGATAACTGCAACTGGAATATGCTGCCGTTAACAGTGCAATCAGCGACAGGTCAATCAACATGAACATGATCATGAATTTGTAGCCAACAATCAAAAGACAAATACATTCCTTGTTGTCTGCGGGAGAGTACCTCAATTAGATAATCAACCCTATTGTACATTCCTTTCCAAACTACAAAAATAAATAAATAAATAAATTAATTAATTAATGAATTAATTAATTAATAAGCGGACAAACTAAACTGGTAATGAGGTCTACCGTCTACTGATTTAGCTCTGTCACGATCGGCCAGCATTCCGGCCGTCTCCGTTGCAGTTAACGGCGAAGAGGAAATTGATCGTGATCGCCGGTCTTCAGCTGTACGGCTGTGGCGTAAGGTCTCTTCCCCCCGGCTGACACATACTGATATCTGCTTCAAGTTGCCTGTGAACCGTTCACTGCCAGACGAACGTCAAAGCTTTTAATTTCGCTTTCTCTCCTGCTTCAGGTCTAGGTAACTGTTATTTTATGCGCAGCTGTTTATCCCTTTAGAGCTTCCTTTTCTTTTCTCAGGGTGCGTCGCTCGTTGTCGAGATGATATACCAAACAGCGATGTTTGCTGGTGGACTTCTTTCCCGTCCTGACAAGGAAGGTATATAGTAGTTTCCCGGTGTCACAACAGAGCCTGAACCAGACAGGAGGCGTTTTCCGGAAGCTACAAGCGGTGGTTCGTCTTGTAAACTTCCAACAACATCGCCCGCCGTCCCATCACTTCGCGACAAGCGTTTATTGCTATCCAGGTCCACTCCTCGGCCGCCATCCACACCGCGAAGGAAATAGCCCCGATAATCAGGTACGTTGAACACGCTGTTATTGTCTGCGCCGTACATCGTTCCAAGTACAGCAAAAAGCTCAGGGTAGTCGACACGGCGAACGGATCTTCCATTGCACGCTAGATAGCCACGAGGAACCTTATTCCCAGCGAAGGCGAGAACAGTACCAGGCGGGGTTGATGCCACTTGGCGCAAAGCACAGGTACATCCGCACGTGATCACCAACAAAACTCTCCCAAGAAACGTCACTGGCCAAGTCATGATCGCGGAAGCTTTGCCGAAGGCTTCACGATTTCAAGTCACCGACAAAAGATTGGCAAGAAGGAGCAGTCTACGCCTAAGTCAACAGCGCACAGATTCTCGAAGCTCCGAGTCATCGACAGTGTCTGCGTTTCTTTTTGGATGTCCTGCTTGATTTGATTGACAAAGGAGGAGTAATGGGTACTGCATCCACGTGAAGATCATCCCCAAGGACACATCCCCAAAGCTTAAAGATAGACACCAGGCATGCACGTGCATGCAGCGCCGACCGCTATCGCGTGAGGTACTTACATGTTTGTACCTCTGGAGAGTACAGTGACAGTCCACGCAGATGTACGCTGCACTGTATTGCAGTTATAGCACCGGCGGCCTTCGCGAGTAATTTTTTTTGAGATCTCTTGCTTATACATGTACCAGGTGAAAACTTCAGTACACGTGTATATACGTGCAGATGTAGATCTAGATAACACACGCATAATGCTTGGGGCACGAGGCCTTATCGTATCTGGCCGTGCTGACTCGACTGCAGTCTATACTACATTGCAGTACAGTACAGTACAGATGTCAGCTGGCCTGCACGGTAGCCGGCGTGGCGTGATATTTTGACCTATGCTAGGTTATCTCCCCGGTTAAAATATCATATGCTAG